>JAMKCH010073375.1:0-95035 GCA_023653785.1 Ophioderma brevispina | reverse complement strand
GCCAAAACTAGGAAATGTCCGAGGTCATCATGCAAAGCATTATAAGGTATGTCGTACTAAATTAAGTCCCTCTTTAGCTTAAGATAGTCATCATGCCTTGCATTATTTTATTTGTTCAATACAAGAATACACAAAAAAGAGGAGAAAACATTGTGAAAATAAAAGAAAAATAAAATGGAAAAATGCATGTTACAATTTTTCAAAACATGCGAAGTTCTGCAGCAGAACTCAAAATTCCAGCTGTGGATTTACAATTACATACTTCAATCTAAATATGAGTACTTGCTCTTGCTTCCCTTTTTTTATCATATCAGATTTTATTTTTCAAATTTAGCTTAAAAATTATTCACTTTTTTATTAATTTATTTAGTTTTTAAATTTATTTACGTCTTCAGATCAAATTTTAATCTACCGTACATGTTGAAATTTCAGTCAATTTTCCATATTTCCACTAAGGTTACTCAAGAGTAAAGTATGGTACTAGATCAAACTATGTATAAAAGCCAGAAGTTGTGTTTACTGTACTTTCAATCACTTTGTTCTATTTGTTATTCTGAGTCAAATCAATATAAAACCAACAATTACAATTTCTGAAAATTTCAAAAGCATTTTGGAAACAAAAATGAGGTTTTTGCTAAAATAGGCGGCATAAACCTTGCGGTTTAAACCAGGTTTAAACCGGGCGGTTTAAACCGCTCGGTTTTTACCGGCCAACCCTGTTTGCTCTGCTGATGGCATTTGCTAGAGTGTCGAAAGCTTAGCCTTCCAATTTGGATGCCTCTAGGGAAAGATTATTTTCTACTCAAATGAAGATCCTATCACAATAAGTCGATGTACTACTGTGCACTGTTCTTGAAGAACTTTCACACGGCCCAGGAGTTGATCTTCTTCTTGCGTATGAGGCAGCAGCTAAATATGTTGTAGACGGTAGAGCCAGCTCACTAATGATTGGTTGGGGTTTGAGAAGTCTATGTCCACCCGTGGACGAAAGGTAGGGCACTCATTGAGAATGTGATCCGCAGTCTGTGATGGAGAACCACATTGGCAGGTTGGAGATGGTCGCAGCCCCCATCGATGCATATTGCTGTTGAAAGCGACCGACTCATGTGCGAATCCTGTTTAAGGTGACTCATTCCTTGCGTGGAAGATTGCTACCAGGTGGTAGTTCGATCTGTCATAGGTGTAATAGTGAGTTGGTCTGGTCTTGAAGTATCTAGCCAGGCAGTATTCCATGTATGTAAGATTTTGAATGGGGAGCTGGAGAGTTTAGCAGCGTGTCGACAGAAAGATCGATGAGAGCACAGTCTCTGTCTGCCGAGCTGGTGTGATTCTTTGACAGTGTTATGTAGCAGGTGTTGACAAATGATGTCAATAAGCTGTACCTTGTTTTTTACATTATTAAGAATGACTTGCTGTGGTGGAAGAGGGCAACTCAGGCTAAGCTGGAGCTGTCTACTGACCTGCTTTCCAGCGCGACCGCTCTTTGTTGCACCCTTGATACTAAACTACTATACTAAATAAGGTCTAGTAGTAAGTTGATATAGACAAATCAGACCAGCCAAATGGTCAGAATTGATCCGCCATTACTGGGGGACCTCCAACCCAAAACCTACCCAAATCTTTTGTACGTCTCTACCACGCTTGATTAAGTATAATTCAAAAGCTACACTTAATCTGCACATTTGGGTGAATTCAAGCAGGATGCACCCCAGCTATGGCTGCCAGTGAGGTGTTGGAATGTGTAAAATCGGATTGGTGTATAGAAAGAGGAAGACAGAAAACGAGGGAGGAGTGAGAGAGAGAGAGAGAGAGAGAGCGCATACGGATTACAGGTTCATGTCATTATGGATATGCCACGGGGAAAATGCACGGACAAGTACGTGAGGTAGCCTACCCGCCTGTAGCTGTGCTCAGCAGCGTTTCCGGGGGTGATGAAACGAGTGTCGTGCTCAGATCAGAATTTGTCTGTATTTGACCGGACAAACTTTCGCAATCTGAAACTTTAAATCTCTTAAACAAGCAATTACATTCAAGACAAAGTGAAAAATAATCTACCAGTCTCCAGGCCCGTCGCCATGGGGGGTTTCGGGGAGTGGACCCCCCCCCCCATCCTCAAAAAGAAGAGAAGAAAGAAAAAGAAAGGGAAAAAGAGAGGAGTGGAGAAAGAGAAAAGAAAGATAGAAAAGAAGGGGAAGAAAGAAACAAAAAGAGAACGGCGTCAGAAGCATAATGAACTCCAGACTTAGCATAAATCCAAATATCACAAATATTTAAAATGGTTTCCTCTCAAACAAACTAGTGTTTTGTTTCATGTTTAGCCCACAGTAATCAAGAATTGCCAATACGCCAACAGCACTTGTGATCAAAATGGGTAAAATAAATTTAAGAAACCACGAGCATGGCAGTGGCATGGGCAAACGGGAGGGAGGGTAACCCATGGGCCATTCCCCCTAGTTTGGTTTACCAGTGTTAGGGGAATTTTTGGTCGGGGAGCTGAAGTGGTCAAGAAAAAAAATTGGTAGGGATCGGTTCCCTAGCCCCCAGCACCATAGACGTATAGGTGTATTGGCCGTCGATTGGGTTAAGTGCCCATTCTTTCATTTGAATTAATTAGTATACTTTACCCTTCAAAAATACCCTTCTTAATAGTTAAAATCCAAGAGCTTCTGGGGTCTCCGTCCCTGGACCCCGGCGGGGGCTCTGCTCCTGCACCCCACCCGTTAAGGACATTGGCGCTCGCTATGTGCAATTGTGTAGTTCCCATAGGTAGTACAAGCTTATATACTGTCCGTCTCGGTGAACAAAGTTAGAAACCAGTCTTTTCTTTGATTTGATTACTATTTACCCCTCAAAAAGTGGCAATCTTGAAGGTTCTGAAATGTTCAAATCCAAGAGCTTCCGAGGGCTCCGTCCCCTGGACCCCGACTGGCGGCTGCTCTGCCTCTGCACCCCACTGGACTCCACCCGTTCAGGGCTTTCCGGTTTTCGCCTTTGTGTTAAGGCACTTGCGGTGTGCAGATTGGTTAGAACGATCAACAAGAAATGGTCTCTAAGGGCATCTACTTAGGAAAGATTTTAATGGCTCTTAAATGGCCCCGAACCGCATGCCGTTAGTTGCATTGTTTTATATGCTCACTACGCTTCCAAGGACTCTTATGAGGCAATAACATTTCTTTTAGATCTGAAATTGGGGGCGCTTTTAGGGTAAAGTTCGTTTGTTTGTTTGTTTTTGGACATTCTGTATAATTTAGGGATTTGCAACAATAGATCGCAGAAATTAATATCTAATCCTTTAGGTCATTGATACAGGCTTAAAGGTGGTGCTCATTCGGACATGTTGTTGTTTGAACGACTAGGTCTTTGGTGCTCTGGTTTAAAATTAATAACTGAATTATTCATACGAGATAAGATGGGAACAAAGATAACCAGATTCACATGGAAATGATCATGTTGGGTGCCTGCGAAAAAACAGGTCAAGAGGGTCATCATCATTATAACACATTTATATAACAATTCCTTTTATGTTCTAATGTCTGTTATCTCCATTTACTTATTTGACAGTATCTGAACGGCAGGGAGCACCGATTGAACCATTGCGTTATGAAGAATGGAAGTCTCGATTCATTAAAACGTTCATTGATCCTGTCCTTACGGTACGGACTTTTACCAGTTTAGGAATCCAGTATCACTATATAGAATAGAAATAACTATAGCATAAGTAAGATGTCATGTAATAAATTATGATGTTATCATTTTGGTACATATTGCTTTCCATTCTAACTCTGAAGCGTTTAGATTCGGAGCTTTCTGGTGCGAAGAAAAGCATACGGGATGACAGAACGGCTTTAGTTATGAAGTATCTTCATCCACCAGAACCTGCGTTATCCCTCACCGACCACAAGCGATTTATTGAACGCTTTGCTTGTCTTTCTGAAGTATGGCAGTTTAAAATGCGCATAAGTGTCGAAAGTGTGGGTGACTTCCTGAAAAGAAAACGTAGAAGCTCAAAGACAGAGGGTGACAAATTCAGGATTCTCGAAACATTCCTAGAAAAGGTAAAACCTCTTTCGGAATTGAAAGTCAATTTCTTTCTTTAAGTTTTTTTTTCAGTCTTCAACAAATAATTAGGCAATATTCATTCGCTCTATTAAAATCTTTGAATATGTTAAACAGTTATGAGTGTTATGAAGTCATAGTTTGCTCCCAAATCAAGCTTTACTTTTTTAGTGTATTTTGAAAAATATGTTAAAAGAATATCATTACAACAAGTTGACGGGCATCCTCCATAGAAACCAGAATGTTGAAAATGCACGCTGCACAGCACACATAATTGGTATAGGGAAAATGCACGTAACTTGACTTTGTAAAGTCATTACTCCATACAGAAGCCTGTTTGGATATAGTATCTTTATAGGCTGTATATTACATTTGTTATCTTTCTATTAATACCAAAATAATATACTTATGGGAAAAATCCATACAGGTACCTGCAGCTTCCAAAATTTTTACTTTTGTACCTAATTTCCTACAGGGCCTGCAGGTGGGGCCTACAGGTGGGGCCTATTTACTAGGCACTGACTGGTATCTTCATTCACTAAAGTATCTGCTCAGGTAGTTGCATTCGACCCTTCTGAACATTCGAGCCAAAACAATCTGAACACTTTCACCATAGGTATCTATGCAATATTCATAAAATATGCTAATAACCCAGCCGGTCCAGCGTGATCACCTCTTGCTTATGCATACACACTGCAGGATTGCCAAAAAATAGCCCAATTCGAGGGCAGACGCGCGAGAAATCGCTCAAATCGCCGAAAAGTTGCCGAAAAAAAAAAACGCTCAAAATTTTTGCGTTAATATCATTTTGGACTCGATCTATTTCACTTGAACAAAATTCGAAACAAATTGATTTCTCAAAACTGAGCACAGTGAGGGTTCGAATTTGCGCCGAGGAGAGATTATGAAGCATTCTAAACCACTAACTAGGGATTTGTTGGCGATGTCAGGATTTTAATTCAATATAAACCTTCACGGAATAAAGACAGACTCATACGTATATACAATACATACCCGTAACAATAGAAACGAGCAACATCATGCAAGATGATACTGTATACATGAAAGGTATACTCATTCGCGCAGGTATAGGAGCTGGGAACTGGAGCTGGGAAGTTTTGGGTCATATCCATTAGGGACACTTCAAAACTCAACCGCCCGTCAACCAGCGGTTTATGGCGGTTGAACCGCTATTCATTGTTTAGAACAACAGAAATCAGGTTCCAACCGGAAAGAACCGAGCGGAACTGGCAGGCAACCGGTGGTTGAGCTTTGAAGTGGTCCATTAGCTGAAATAGGGAAGAAGCATTTTAATCTATCCAAGAAGTCGCTTCGCTGCTTAACAATAGAAAGTGACTCGAAAGGAAAAGGGCCAAGTACAAAACTGAATTTTGTTTGCTGTACTTTTCTGAATTGAAATTTGTACAGTTTTAAAACAATCGATTTATAAATCATTCACATCACTGTAAAAACGGTGTTTAGGAATTAAACGCTTTTCTGTGGTGACTGGGAAAACGCTACCTTTCAAGTGTTTCGATTGTAAGTGTTTAACAATATTGCATTAGAATGAAGTCCACATTATTAAAAATTAAGCATGGAAAAGCAATTAAATTGCTACTGAGCACTATGGATGGTATGTTTAAACACTTTGGTTCTTCTACATGTACACTGAAAAGTATTTCCCAAAATTCTTTGGAAGTTTAATTTAAGCGACGTTTAATTACACAATTGTGGTTGCGTTTTAATGTGTTTAGACCAAGGTTTACATTTCCAAATATTTCATCCAACGTGCTTCAACTATTAGAAACTGTGTTTGACCATCTATGAGTGGGTATTGACTATAGTATTAGTCATATTCGTTTAGGTAACGTATGAAAGTAATTATAAGACCACATATCACCTGTGTGGATAGCGCAAAAACCATCAGTGCAGACGATAGCGTACCTGTACGAATACGTACAAGTACGTACATACGTCACCAAATTATAAAGAAATACAAAAGCATTTTACAAAATCATCTCGGGATTCTCAGTTTTGAGATGAAAAAGGATACAAATTTCAGAACTGATGTCAAACAAATTCTATGTGTCAAAATTTTGATTTCGTGTGTCGAAATTTAATTATTGAAAAAATGTCACTGATGCCGTCATATCAATTTTCTTAATTAATATCTTTTATTTGAAAAAAGAATACCAAAATCCGCACATATATTTGGTTGATAAGCTTTAAAACTCTATGTAGTGAAGATTACAGCTTCAAAACTGTAAAAATAAACTGTCCCGGGGTGAAATGTTAAAACCTAATGTATTTCCTTAAAAAGTTGTATTGCATTGTGGGAAAGTATGGCGTATGTACGTACTTGTACGTATACGTACTTGCACGCTTTCTTCTGGACTGACCATTGTTACCATATTCAGAATTCAATAGCGCATGCACCTGACTTATAAGGTAGTATTTCGCATTTTAACGTACGTTACTTTTACCAGTGACCCTCAATGGTTTGCCATTGTACATAGTATTGACCGTAGAGCACACAGTATTAAGAACATACGGATTAGGAGTGCTGCAAAGTTTAATTGCTGTGCGCCCCTCAAAAACAGCTCTCACCCGTAAAAAAATACAGGTTGTCCCTATATCAGCGAGAATCGAGTATAACTAAGGAAAGGAGGTGCTCACTCTCTTTCTTTTCTGTTTTCATTGTATCGCAACTGATTGACAGCAGCCATTTGTCATCCGTCATACACGGCTGCACACTGACCCTACGGCGGTGTTCTTTGACTTCTATGCTTGTTTGTAGTAAGAACGTCATTGTGTGTGTAAGAAAACTTAAAACCTTTTCAAATCGTATTTATATCTACTTTTTTTTTAATGTCGTCTACTGAAAGTGAAAAGTAGCCAAAAATTCGCGAATTCGAAGTGGGCCTTTGCAGTTCGCTGGGCGAGTAGCCAAAGTCGCGCAGTTGGGCTACCAAATCGTGGATTTGGCAACATTGGTGATTGCACCGGCTTTGGGAGCGCGTATGTTTATGCAATACTTCCTTATCACTGGGGCTCACCGGCGCGCTGTAATTGCCTGAGAGAAATACGTAAATAGACTAGTGTTTATCCTAATTATAGTTTGTCACTGCTCGCGTGGAAGCTTGTTGTAATGTGCTTTGAGATATGCAATCATAAATCCAGTAATTCCTTTATTCAGCGGATAGTGGAATACGTTATAGAACACAACGCGGATGACGACTATTCTCATTTCATTAGTATTAAAAAAACAAAAAAAATCTCAGCATAATAACATTGTATCGTTGAACATACTATATAGCGTGCTTCATTCCGTACACGGAATAAATCACACGGTATAGAGTAGGTGTGAATGCTATAATGTAATTATGGCAAAAGGCCGACCAGTTGTTGGCTTCTTCTTCCTTTTCGTGTTCTTCTTCTTCTTCTTGTTTTTCTTCTTCCTTATTATAGGAACCCGTACTCAGAGCTATGAAGCAGCTTCCTGAAATTATTTTGCTGCAAAGACGCCTCATTGAACGCTTTCATCGATGCATTGATTCCAAAAGAGCAGAGCAGGAAATGGCAAGTGAGTAATTCCGTGGGTTATGCTTAAGACAATATCGCCCAGAAGTATAGGAACATTGATTTCAGAATTCCCTTTGTGCTATATTTGTTGGTTGCTTCCCTAGGATACTTCATACAGAAACATGTGTATATTCACATAAGTATGGCAAGTTTCATGGAAAATTCTATGCCTCCTCCCCCGCCCATGCACAAACGGGAGGATAGACGACCTTATGCACTTAAGTGTTAAGGCCGTGGTTCCCCTTTAAGTAAAATAATTCTAAACAGAAAATGTTTTGATTATTATTAATTATTCAATACCTGAATCCAGTATAATCAACTGGTGGTATATATTTTACTCAACAAGTGCAGGTTTGCATAGTTACGCAACTTTCTCCGCAGCGTGGCTAGTCGCCATCTTTGTCGCACACAGGAGGAGTTGTACTTCAACAGAATTCAATAGAGTATGCAATACTACACGTACGTCACATTCTCCATCATTGCAACCTTATCAGAGTGCTTTAGAACGGAATCTGTAATATTAAAATTACATACATTGTCTAGAATAAAGCCACAAATCAGTTATTTTTCAAATTCTATACGTTTGATTTTTCTCTTATAGTAGATTCCTTCCCGTTTTTCTAGACTTTTAGGCAAATGCTAAAGAACATTAGGGCTCGACCATTATTTCAAACAGGTAACGAATGGTTACAATTATTGTAATCACTAATTTGTTCCAAACTGTGTGACATAACTTGCCTTGAGCAAATATTAACCCTCTGTTGCGTCAATAATATGGGTGTGGATAGAACATATGGATGTCTTTGCTACTTCTATGCTTAACGACTTGACTAGCGCTAGCGAATTTTCGCATATACAGTGGTGTACAAATGCTACTTTGAGGTCACTGTGTTTAATTATGATCTACTTTCACAGGGACAAAGATCATTTCAGGGGTCATATCCTTGGGACATGAGATGCATAATGGGACCACTATAGGGTAGGTCAAAGGTCAATTAAACTTATAGTCCCATTTGTCCACCAACGTCTTCTGGGCGTAATATTAGCTCGCCCTGCCAAGTCATACATGGCGTAATTACGCCCTCCGCGGTCAAGTGGTTACATCAGGAATCATGATATTGCATAGAATTGTTTTTAAGTTCTTATGACCACGAATTACACAAGTGTTTGTAGTATACTTCAAATAGAAGGTACTTCGTAAGTGTTTTTAAACGAATTTTGGCTTAAATTTATCATGGGGTGAAAAGAGTTTTAACCTTTGCCTTTTCTCAGGGTCAAATGTCACTTTAACGTCCACATCAGCACCCAGATTTATTCACAGACTTTGGGAGCATTTTGTTATACAAACTGCTGTGACAGCAGAGGTGTCCCAAAGGAATTCCGAAATCAGGTCTTTGCTCCCTACATAATTTGCTCTTTTACTTATGCTTGGTCGCCGTCGTCTGTTTTGTTGAAAACATCCCTGATAGTAGCTTTTTGACTTTTTGTAGTGTAATCTGTCGGATTCTAGCCGGCCACGTTCGGTTTATCAGGCCCGCATAAACCACTTAGTCACAATAGCTTCACTGCAAAAACAGTGCTTAGAAATTAAACACTTTTCTAAACCGTTTTGCATCACGTTTCTAAACATTTGAAATGTCTGTTTAATATCTAAACACCTTATATCTAAACATGTTTAAAATCTAAACATGTTTAGGGATTTGACATTAGGTGTTTTAAGTATGTGTCTGAAGTTGGATCGTTGGTCAACCCATTACAGGAAACTGGACCTTGTGTAATATACCTATCATATTGTTTAAATTAAATATTTTATAGCACCCTTGTTGTATTGGGATATACATTTTTTTCTGATTGACCAGCGAAAAGTTATCATTGTTTTACTAATGCGTTTTGTACAAACGGTTCTCATTTCCCACATGACTTTAGTATATGTTTCTTTTCCATCTCTGTGTATCTCATACAAATGTAGGACACTTCGTCACTGGGGACAATGCGAATGAGAGTGGGATGGAACGCCTAATGCGCAGTTTCCTATCGGCGTGGAACCAGGTCTGGAAAAAATGTAAGCATGATAAATTATTGTTGTATACATTTCCACAAGTAATATTTGCTATGTGTCAAACAAAAATTTACATGATCAAAGGCAAAGGGGAAAGCATTAGAATTAACAGTGTATTAAACAGTCTTGCATTGCATACCACGCTACGAGCTCGTATACAGGGCGTATCAATAAAAACGCAACAAAACTTCTCCCCAATTTTTGTGGCAATTGTGTATATAAAATTACATCAAAATAATTAATACCATCTTAAAGCCACATCTCCTATTTCCAACGATAGGAAATTTGTTCATGTGCGGTCATGGATAACCGAGTAATCATTGTTTTTCAATGGGAGAAAGTGAGCTTGGGACCAAGTTTCAAGTAATGCTAATAGTAGAGGCGTAATATGACACATGTCCTATACAACCTTGGAAAATTCTAATAAAAGGATTCTTTGTATATTCTGGTAGGCCTATATATGAATAATTACCAAAACAATTGTCCCGCCTTCTAGTTGCTGCGTTGGTCAGATATTCAAGGTCAAAGGTCAATGACCTTTATACGGCCAATGATGGGTTACAACTGCTCATCCAATTGACCTAGAAGCAAAACGATGGTGTTTATACCCATGTTTTGGGGGTCAATAAACACAATAAAAACAGTCTTTAGGCTTACAAATGAAGTCATCATTATCTTTCAGCATAGAAAGCACTTTTAATCAATTTTTTTCCAGGTTTTCTGAACATAAATTAGCCAATTCGTCAGTCTGTACAAGTATCAAATAAACCAAAACATTGACCATAATCTATAATGAAAACAGCCAAAATGCTATTTCAAAATGGATATGGCCATATGTCATTGTTATATTACCCTCAAAATTTTGATTAAAATATTATTTCTCAATTTTATTTGAGAAAAGATTTCTCACGGGAAAGGTATTTTGTTTATGATAAAAAAGAGCAGGGGATTCCCCTAGTTGTTTGTGCAAGGTGCACCTCTTAGATAGATTGCACAATAGGGGAAAGGGGAATTTCCCAAGATGTAAACTTAGAAACTGAGTCAACTTGTTTATGCTTTGAGATCAAAACATTGCAATATCTGGGGGATTTCCCCATAAAGTTATATATGTGAAGTGATGTAATTCAGATGATATAATTTATGTGAATTCCAATTGGTCAGCTATTGCAAGGTTATGTTTATGCATGATGCTGTGGTAATGTCTATTTTAAGACTTGGGAACTTTGTGAAATGATGGTATAAAACTGGGTTGCAAAAGTTTAGATTCGCCAGCAGTAGTAACCAGGAAGCTATGCAGTAAAGTTATATATAGCTAGTTTTAATCTACAATAATGGTAGATTTGAGCTTTACATATTACCAGGATTTATATAATATTGGATGCCGCCGGAGCTTAATAGCTGATCTGTGTGCTGTCGTCTTTTAAGCCAGAAGAGCTTCAGTTTTGGAATCAAAAATAGATTCCAGTTTGTGGTCCTAAATGAGGACATTAGCGACAGACTGATGGTGGTAGAATACCTGGACTGATTGCAGAATATTAGTGTCGTCGAGGGAAAACCCCGTCGTCTTGAACTGCTGGACAAAATTACCTTCAGGACTGAGAAGATTCCCATGGAATATATTACCTGAGGAGTTTTATGTGAACTTATGGGCTGTCATTTTGGAGTCTTCGCTGTGAGGACATATCATCGTTGAACTGCAACGCTTCTTGTGGACATTAGTGGACATTCTTGTTTACAATTATAAATCTTATAAATTGTGTGTAATCTTACTATGTAATGTTGTTTGGACATACCAAATTCTTGAACCAAATTAATTAAAGATCATTAAAACTGTTTTATTATATAAAATTTAGATCACTTGTGCACAAGGCTCATTTATTTGTGTTTGAAAGGTATTTCTGACCTTTGACGCCTACGAGACGTCATAACATCATGAACTGGGTACAAAAAATGTTACACAGTGCAAAATGACAAAAAAAAGGCACCAATATGTATTACTCTCAACACAACTTTTATTCCTTACATGTAAACTGTATATAAGTATACATTTTTGGAAAGCTTATACTACAAGGATGTCAGATATGGCCAAAAGAGAGACAATATTCAGGGTGGGTAAAATTCCTATAGGGTGTAACATAAGAAAAATTACATATTTTGTCATTTAATATACCTTGGTCAATTTTTTTTCAAAAAATGTGCAGGTCAAAACAGATGTGGATTTTGAAAGACATGACAAAGGCCCTCCAAAAATAATAAAGGAGATAACTAATGTTGTTCTGTTTTGAACATACAGGGTGGTCAAATTCACTTATATTTTTGACAAAAAAGTTCATTTTGAAGATTAACTTTTTTTATTCAAGTTCTAATCCTATATTTCTTCAAGAGAAATACATAGGATATGGGTTTCTGTCCAAAGTTATGATCAAATATTAAGTATACAGGGTAATCCATGTATATTATACAGGGTGATCCATGTATTATAAAGGATCAATAGGAAATATTTAAAGACGCCCTGTATTAAAGGTCCATGGCCCGATCGCTAATAGCCTAGTACCCAGAAGCCCAGATTTTACCGGAAGTGGTCAACGGTTTGGTATCAGAAGAAAAGCCTACTATTTTTCTCATTTACCCTGTGAAATCTTAGGGCCACAGGATGTTTGGTTTGGAAGTAATGAGCAAAAATGTACCCCAATTTTGGGGCGGACCAATATTAATTTGGAACGTACTCTATGGGCTTACGAAATAACGTTTATGCTATCACATGAAAACGCATTGGAATATCGGCGCGAACCTTTACAGGTGGGGTTTTTGGGTGAAGGCCAATCTATAAAGATGAAAACTTCATATCCTTAAAATCGGGCCATCCCCCTTTAACCATTGCGCAAAGATGACAACGTATATGTAATTTAAAAAGTGTCAGGGCGCATTTCTTACTCTATACTAAGTGAAATTTGTATTCCCATAGCTACTAAAACTGTTTGACATTTACAAAATTCATATGACAACGCAAAACATACACGGATCGGGCGGCTATTGAGCACATGATTCTCAATGTACTTGAAACCATAGTACAAGTGTATTGTTTTCCTGAATCATATCTATTCCTAAAATAACCAAATTTAAATCATGCTTTATTTGTATACTTACATATATTACAACCTTCTTGTTTGACCTGACATACTCATAAAATGGCTGCAAACTCACGGTCTCATACAGGTCAAACCAAATGCCACCAATTTTTTTTTGGTTGGAGATGACGTTGGTCATGAAATTACAATTATTAATCTTCATTAGGCTAATTACATTTATATAAGGGATACCAATGTGTGATTAAAAGAAGAGAATTATAAAGATAATTAAAATCAGAGTTAATCCAAGTTTCTACCTCGTTTTTGGGATATATTTTGCACAGAACAGCCGAACATTCGCCCAAAGGTGATCAAAATTGTACCTTTAAAATCTAAATTACTAATTAATCAATTACATTAATGAACCAGTTAGTGTTTGTATCATGAGTTAGAACTATCATTCAGGACAGTGTATGTGCAAATTTGAGTCCCACGAGTGTTTCACTTCTCTACTTATTAAAAATTTACAGGCGACACGTTTTCACCCGTTTTGTGTGTAAGTCTATGACCCCCCACACCCCCCCACCCCCCGCTGGACTCACCCCACCCCCCGTATCCCCCGTTACCTAGCTGAAGATTTGGCCTAGACAAGCCAAAAAAGGTGGTGTCTATCACCATGTTTTTGGGGTCAATAAAAACAATACACAGCATAGAAAGCACTTTTAATCGAATGTTTACTCCGAGTTCTTCTCAACGTAAATTAGCATTCGTCAGTCTGTACAAATTGAACAACAATATTTGACCTTATAATATATATAATAATGAAAACAGCCACAATATTATTGTCAAATCAGTGAATATGTTCGGACATAATGTTGTTCTTTTTGCATAAATATTCCTTGGGTCTAATAAAAACACCCCCATTAGCACTGCTAAATGAGCAAACTCCCAAAATAGTCGGGAAATGGCGCCATATACGTATCTACGTTCATCAATAGACTATTTACATATCCTTACCGATTACATCATTATTGAATAAATAATATTAAAAAAAACAAAAAACCTTCCAAAGACCTTCTTGTAGGTGGAAACTTAAACAATTGCGTGAGCGCCATAAGGTCGTGGAAGGGTAGGTATCATACTCATCGTATCGCCCTCTCCACTCCTGAGAGGGAATACACTGTAATATAGTGCTAGCTTCCTTCCACAACCTTTACTTTGCACAGATACCACTGCATGGCTTAGTCGGTGGCGGAAGAAGGTAGCAGAAGGCAGTCAACGCCCCAACGCAACCCCTGTTACGCCCCCCCCCATAGTGCCTAAAGCTTGGTCGATCAGCAAAGAGGGATTGGACGGCGACCCCCCTTCCACTTGACTAACACATGCATCCAATAGACTTGGTGGAAGGGGGAAGTAGAACTCCAACCGACATTGTCCAAATGTCTGGGATGAAGGATCCTTCATGAATAGCCCAGGACGGAAGCGTAGATCGACAGCATATGCCTTAACCAAGAAGCCAGTCAAACCAAATCATGGTGTTGTATGTGCATTTCAGATAGCTGAGGAAATCCAGCTAGCTTAATGTGTCCCTTGCTGCAGGCTTCTCGAGCTGCCTGCAAACCCGGTCTGCAACTATGTTGAGACATGGCAGAAACACCGATTTCGGTCGGGGTGGTATAAAAAAAAGAGTGATTCTTGGCCAAAGGGCCATGTATGTGAAGAATAGAGACTCATTGTGCAAAGCGGTGGTGGGGCCTCGTCCTTTAGACAAGGCATATCCGAACCCCCTATGGCCACAAGCCACAGTCACTAGGGAGTTCCAGAAGACTAGGAAGCTTCGGTGGGTTAAACTGTTCCGACACCAGGAATTGCAAGAAACCAATGGCAAATCCCTCTCCAGAAACAACAAGGCTACGAACCGGGACGATCCGTAAACGGACCCTTCACCAGAGATTGGATAAGAGGGGACTGACAGAAACCGTCATGCGATCACCGATTACTTAACGGGTCTGGCCCGTGGCGGTTCGTTAAAAAAAGAAACCTCGGACAGTTAGGACACTAAGTTAAACCTACTCCTGAAAGACTTCTTTGAGGAAAATTGCCAACCTGGTCGACGGTCTCAGAAATTGCAAGGATCGAAACTCTCTATCGCCACACCATGCATGGTAATCCTATGATGCTCTAGTTAATTTGCGTGAACAGTGAGCATGGCAGCCTGTTCAGAAGTCCCACCTCAGTGTACACTCTGCAGAAATGCATCAGACAGGTTCGGAGAATGGGTGATGCCTCTTACCAGGTCCCCTCCCTTTGGAAGAGGGATCTGTTCCTTTACAAGCAGATCTAACGGCCTCGGGAACCACAGCCGTGGCCATAAAGGCTACCGGCAGGACCAGGCAGTTTCGAGAAAGAGCCATCGAGACTTTGGGATCATGGTAAACCTGGGAGAAGTGATGAAGCATATGCTATCAATCCTTATCGGTCCGCTGCCATGGCATCAGTTTTTTGACGCCAGGGGATCCGGGATGGGGTTCCAAGAAGTAGGCCACCAATATGCCACAATTATGACCATTCATGACTGAGGCAGGGCCATTACGCAGATTTATTATTTTTTTTTGTGGGGGGGGGGGGGGTGCTTGGGACTTCTTCTATAGAAGTGTACGTTTTTAGAAAAAGTGGACCTCCTAACACCACCCCCCCTCAAAAAAAAACTGGTCCTATTTGTTGACTCTTTCTGAACAACCATTTAATCACCAAAAAGTGGACTTTCTGGCCAAAATTTCTGTATTTTGGACCTATTATAAAAAAGATTCAGCAAAAAAGTGGACCTTTCCCCATTTTGTGAATTTGCCCCCCCTCAAACCCCCCCCACCCCCGGGGGGGCCGGCATGGCTGAGGCGAACAGATCCAAGTGTGGACGCCGATTTCGGTCCTCCACCAGCTAGGAAGATTGCGCGGCAAAACTGCCAAAGTAGAGCTGCCACTCGTCAGGACGGCTCGGTCTGACCTTTGCTGTGTCTGGATTAGGGGGACCCTCCTGGAAACTGTCCGCAAACGATTGTCTACTCCCGAAACACGGGAAGCGATCAGCCCGATGTCCCAATCTCGGAACCACCGGAATAGTCGAAGGAAGCCTCCCAGCATAGGCTGGGACTGATTACACCCACCCTTCCTGTTTATCATAGCCACTACCTTCATATTGTCGCAGCAGGCAACAATTACCTTCCCCTTACCACGGGGAGCCAGTTCTTCAATGCCAGAAAGAGTGCGAACGGTTCGAACTCACTACTATATGGCGCCAATGAAAAAGATCTCATCTCAAAAGGTTACAGCGCTTGTAAAATGAAGATGCGCGTTTGGTGTTCGCATGCGGCGTGACAGGGTTCGTCATAACTTTTGATCACTCTTCATTGGTTACCTGTTAAGGAACTATTAGATCAAAATCCTCTTTATGCGTATAAGTCTCACAGGCTCCATCTTACCTTACGGATGAGTCTAAATTGTATATGTGTTGATATTGTTGATGACAAGACGAACGCTACGGTCTTCTCCTGATGTTACACGGCTTGCTATTCCTCTTGTTATTCTTCTTACAAAACGTAAGATTTAGCGAAAGATCATTCATCGTAATTGGTTTTGAAGTTGTGGAACAGTGGTCCCTGTTAACAATCAGAGGCACCTTCCATCAGTCTCTTTAAACAGCCCCTGAAAACATACATTTGGTTAACTTTGGGTTTGTTAGTTGTCCTTATTATGCTGTATGTCCGTTATATTAATTCGTATTTTAAGTATTTCTTTTAGGGCGCTGTGTTCTCTGTAGAGCGCCATATAAATTATTATTATTATTTCACATGCTAGAAAATTCCTCAACTCTTTTAGGTAACTCTAGGGACAATGCTGTGGATCACGATTTTTTTCTTTTAATATTTTGTCATAATTGATTTAGTGCATTGACAATAGTATATACCACATATCATTCAGTTGAATTATATTTACAAAAAGATTTTGGTGTAATAGGCGGCCATATTGGAATAAAATGGTTGCAAAAGGTAGTATTAAAAGTAATATTAATATGTGGATCGTTGATCCTGAAAACGTACTATTATACACAAAAATCAAATTGATATCATTATGTTATGCAAAGCTATAACCAAAGTACCAGTTTTATTGTACATTGGCGGCCATGTTGGAAAACAAACTTGGGATTACACATATCTTTAAAAAGTAGTTCCATTTTTTGATTTTCTCTTTGTTATATCGCACATAAAGTCTTTGAAAACTTGCGCAAGTAACCAAAATATAAATTAATGTTTTATTACTATATGGGGTTATTTACAACAATTAGAAACAATTAATTGAGCAATATACATTTCTCAAAAATAATCTTCAAGAATAGAAAAACATCAATAAGTCTGTGTCGCCGAAGACACAAGACTTTAAATTACAACTTTATTTTGGTCTGTCTAAAAACGTGTCCAATACTTTGAAAATGTGATTTGATCATGTTGAAAATTGAATTTAAAATGGTGAAATTTCAGAAAAGCTGAAATTTGCATAAATTATGCACTACTATCTAACCCTAATTTGATATGGGTATTTCCATATAAGGCACACAATTTGTGACATAGTCTGTTTTTTGACCCTAACACACAAATCAAGCTTTTCCTTAGCTTTTTCTTGACCTAAGTTACAGCAAATTTCATATTGAAAGGAAGTTCTTTCAAATTGAGATAAAGCAACTCTTCTAAACTAAAATTAGACAATAATCATCTAAAATATGATTAAAGTAGGAAAAACCAAGGTTCCTTGTGACGGTGTCCCGCTTACCGATGAACTTTTCAATTGGGTATCCAGGCATGTTTTACACTATTTTTGTCTTTGTTTCAATAAAAGTGATCAAATTAACACGGGTCCCACTTAAGGAGCAAAAGATAATGTTTTTTTTGACACAAGTTTTGATCAGGAAAATTATACTTCAAGGGCCTCGTGTAAGCGGGACACCAAAATTCATTAATCTTTTTTTTTCAAATAGAATGAAAGTGGTAAGGTTTTGATATTTTTCCACAAAGGACCCACAAATTGAAGCAAATTATTTACAATGTCAGCAAACAACGATGTGATTTAATATCCTGAAATATAGGCAATCAATACACTCCGACGTAATATTTGGCGGGACACTAATGACATCAGCAAAAACTAATACGGGTCACAATTTTCCAGTTCTATTTTCACTAAATATTCATGCTAAATTATTAAAACTAGATAAATGCCACCATAATAGCATTAAAATACCCACATTTTTGTTTTTAAGGATTCAAAACTCATATGTCAAGTTTCACTTAGTAAGCAATTTTTCGGGACACCAAAGCTTACACAAGGAACCGTCTTTCTGAGATATGCTCCTGCAAAGAATCCATCATTTGATTCACAATCTATGCCTATAATGTTCAAAAGTGGTTTGTACACTATCATTTATGAACCATTTTAATTAATTTTAACCCACCAAAAGGCTCTAAATCTAACAAAAATGACTTTAAGTTAAATGTCACACAATTTTGCCCAAAAATACAGTTTCCAATTTGCAATAGAAAATTCTTGTAATCTTTCAAATGAAGATACACCACTAGATAACAATGTGCAACAGTAACAATGAGCATAGATCTAGTACTTTCTTAACAGTAATGCCATGAAACAATCACTTCTGGTATTTTACAAGTGTGTCCCTTATTTATGGAATTACCCATATGTTTTTAATACTTGGTGTATACTAGAAACTATGTCAAATTTATGCACTCCTAACTACCATTGTCTTTTTGTTATTACCCAAAATTCAAACCTCCGTCCTTCTTGCCTACTATCCATTATAGATGACTGCAAAATCGTGTACCACACATTTTTCAATGAGAATGGATTTGGCCAATGAACGACGAGGTTTTGGTTAGAAAGAGTTTGGGGTTTATTCCTTATTCCGTTTATTGAAATGCGTGGTACCCGATTGGGCCACAACTAGCAGGGGAGTGTAGTGCAAAGGTGTGAGCTTCAGGATAAAATTTTGAAGTTTTGCACCCACAGTAAGGCACTTGGTTAATACATAAAATGGATGGAAGCACTTCGAGCCCCCCTTAATGGAACCCCAGCTTGGGTTTCAAGGTTTTATAAGGGTCAAACACTCATTAAAATTTCCGATTGTATCAATTTTTGGTGTTGTACAGAAGTTCAAAAGTTAAAAGTTGCTTTTAATTCAGGGTAATTGTGTCCACATTGTTTACACAGTAGGCGAAAGGGGGGGTGGCATCAGGGAGGGGCGGCCCGCCCCCCCACCCCCCCCGCGGGACCGAAGAGTTTCAAAATTAGGAAAAAACAGGGGGTTTAGGCAGTTAAATGAAACAAGAATAGAGTTTTAAACGGAAAATGAGTGATTTTGTTACTGTTTCGCCCCCCCAATGATGTTTCGCCCTCCTGTGATTTTACCCTGGGCGGAGCTGCTGGGGGGGGGAATTGTTCTCTACCTTAAAGGATTGAAATAAGGAAAGGTTTGCATTCTCGGTATGCTTAGTTTTCACGTTATCAACAAAATAGGCCACAGGTCAATAGAATCTAATATCTGCCAATAGCTGTTGACTTTATTCGCCATTTTGGTTAATAACCAAACACTTAAAGATAGTCAAAACCATTCCTATATTTCATTCTATGAGCTGAACCAACAACTTAAAGGGGCGTGTTCTGATCGTCTTTGGGACCCCCCCTGATTTACCCGGAAGTAGTATCGATTTTGATATCAGATGAAAGGCCGTATTTTTCCCATTGTCGTCCTGAAATTTGAGCCTTCGAATCCATTTCATTCCCAAGATATAAACAAAAAACCGCCGTTTTAGTGGTTAACCACTTTTATTAGCACAGTATTGAATAGGGCTTTGCAACATGCATTATTGCGTCTACCATCAAAACCGCAAGTTTGTTTCCCACGGTACTTGATGGGGTGTATGTGCAAGTGCCAGGCTCTCATATCAAGTAGAGAACACAATACACATAAATCGGAACAACCACCTTTAAACCACGTTTTACAAAAAATTGGAGCTACTTTTAATTTTTGACCCTGTACACACCGAAATTTTTACAGTTTTTACCCCATAATTCCAAAACTATAAGCCATGGGTAGTATAAACCATACCTTTTTGGAATTCTTGTAACCAGACAAACATCGTGGTGTGCCTTTCAACACAATCGGAACGTTTTATTTTTTTACCCCTGTGTAACCTTGAACTCTAAGCTGGGGGGCCATGAAAGGGGTGTGGCAAATGCCTCCATTAATTTTTGATTATCAATGCATAAAGTACTTGTGTACCAAAATTCACGGTTTTATCCAGATTTACACACTCACATGAGATCTGTACATTACAGTCCCCCACTAAACTCTCCATAGTAGATTTCAAATTAAGTGAGACTTCTTGCATATTTCCATGTGGGTTCAATCCCGGACCATGCGGACACTAGGCCTTTGTTGCCATTACAAACATATTGTGTCTATGGTACATTGGTACAAAGTTACTGTACAGAATCGGCTTACTGGAAACTGATGCATTAAGTTCTACAATGGTCTGTTAATGATAACAATCCGCTTTGCGCTAATCTTTTAATACAAGGTTGGCCCAGTTTTGATTGCCAAATAAGAACTTATTTGTGTTATGCGTGCATTTATATAATAATGCATTCTACAATGCTGTGATAAGGATTGTATTTTGCAGTGTTAAAGGTAAGTTATATTCAAATAAGAACGTTTAATGAAATAATTGCTGGTGTTTTCATCCTGATACTTCAATTGAAACATCCAAGCTATTTTTGATATGAAATAATGTAATTTAGGGCAACATTTATTTGTTAGCTTTTATTACTATACATTGTATAGTATACTATACAATACCATAAACTTTTGTCTGTATTTTGAATGGTGTGTTCGTTCTTTCCTGCTTGAAAAGTGTAGAAGTTTGTTATTTTACGTCGACACGGCTTTCTTCAAATACACAAACTTTCACGTACACGGGACTTTATTTTGTCGTTTCCGTTTTATGGAAAAATACATTGGCACTTTTTAATTGTAAATAGCACCATTAAAAATAGGCACTTCCTGAACAACACCATCATGCATGCCAAAAATGTTCTTTTGGCTATCGAAATATCTGGGTTTTTTTAAAACAACTTGAAATTTGTGATAGATAATGCATATTTTCGAAACCCTCTTTTTCGCCCATCTGTAATATCGGATAGAGCTCGTGGACAAGAAAATAAAGCAGCTATACCTGCCCCGCAGATTGACTAGGGCCATCACTAACACACTTTTAATTTAAAACAATTTTGAATCCGACATACAGGGTGTCCACAAAATAAAAATGTTGCAAGGCAATAGTACCAATTGTGCCACTTTTCACAGAATGGGATACAAAGTAAGGGCATCATGCTGATAGGATGATAGGGCTTATTTATTTAAGATTTTCCATTATCAAAAAAGGCATGTGCAATTTCAATTTTATTACAGAACTATGGTTATTTGTATTTTCAATTTGCTTCCAGAACAGAAGTTCATTTTCCAGAACTCTTAAAAATGTGTATAATGGCTATATGATTCCAGCTGAGTGTGCTCTATTTTTTAAGTTCTTTACTTATTTATGAAGTTACCGTATAATGTTTATTGAGAAAAAAAGAAAACATTGATATGATGTAACAAGAAAAAGATAAAGCATTATAATTGTGTGATGGATGAATTCTTTCGAATCAATAACGTGTATCAACATGCGTGATTTGATTGTGTAAAGCTATCTCATTCTGTGAAAAGTAGCACAATTGTTACTTCACCTTCTCTTAGAATATTAGCTATATCTCTGGATTGCAACAACCAAATCGGATGCTGTAAACGGTATTCAAAACCCAAGACTTCATTATTGACATGATGTAAATATCATGTCACTATTCTATTTTCTTCACCTCCAACGAGTGTGCTTTTTCCTTGCACCATTTTTTGTGGACACCCTGTTGAAAGATGTGGTAGAGGCTTAGGATCGGGTAGCGCCTCTTTAATGAATTATGCTTCAACTGGGATCCTTAAAGAACTGCTGGAGAGGCGTGAAATGGGGTCTAAATAGACGCACATACCCGTACCTCTTTCCTATGTCAATGCCCACGATCTTGCCTGATTAAGGGCATATTCACACATCATTTCAATGAAGTTTACGTGTATTTTATTTCACTCTTATATGTAAAAGTATCGATTTCCACACATCATTGCTATAATCATGTGTTAAGAGACTTATATTAGTATAAAACTTGAAAAGATTTAAAATTCATATCTATGGCCTTATAGGCTAAGTTTAAAATTTAAATCTGTTACATTTAAATATCAAGTCTTTTTCAAATTTTGTCCCCTAATATAAGTCTTTGAAATTAATGTGTCTCTTCGTAATTGACAGTTTTTATTCTGCAAATTCATAAATTTCATTGAACATGTACTAAATTATTTATGACCTTATTTTGATTGACAAAATTAGAGACAGACCCTATTGCCCTCTCCACATATACGTGTAACGATCAGTCATTATAGTGTAGATTAGAACACGGAAATAAAATGAAAATCCTCATCATGAAGTCTATTTGTACTAGGCGACGTCATAGAGAAATTAAGACATTGTTGTTGCCAAATACTGGGGATTCTTCAAATTCAAAAAATTATTAAAATCACTTGGGAAATCTATATATGTGAAATGTTGACAAAATTGGGAGGCAAATCCACTATTTTCCCCCGTTTTATGTGATTTTTACAGGTAGGCTTATTCAAAATGTCACAGCAGAATACACCCAAACTGCATTCGAAATTCCACACATGCATTTTACCAAAATACGATAATAGGTTAAGAAGAACATCTATATTAAGGCTTACTACATGTACGTGTGGAGGCACACAGGAGTATGCATGGATGTGATCTCCACACCAAATCGCTACCATTTTACTCTCTAACAAAAATTAAGGGTTTAACAAGTTTAAGAAAGGTATAGTTTGCCCTATGTACGGGTTATATACTCATAAATGCAATTATAACGGTCTCAACAATGACTTGATACTTATTTTCTGTAGTGAACTTACCTGAGGAACAGAAGCATCCACTCGAATTTGACAATTGCAGTTTAGCAACATTTCTTCCAATGGATATTGGGTACAGTGCGTCGACAGAATTGGCGAGCTTTCTGATAAAAACACACAACAACTTTATGGATACGTATTGCGAAATCAGTGGCCAGGCTATTGCGTAAGTAAAATTCAATACAAGGTAAAGCACACACATGCTAATTCACCAATATAAAAATAATTATAAACTTTCTTAAAGGTGCTTTTTCCGATTTATGTGTATTTTGTTCTATACTTGATATGAGAGCCTGGCCATACGCCCCATCGGGTACAGTGGGAAACAAACTTGCGGTTTTGATAGTAGAAGCAATAATGCATATTGCAAAGCCCTATTCAATGCTGTGCTAATAACCATTAAAGCCACGATCAGTCATTTTTTCAAAATTCAAAATGCCCATTTTGTCTCTAAATAACTAGTGCTGGGTCATATCAACACCTTATATCACCATTCTTTGTGAAAAATAAACACTAAAACATTTTAAGACGGTCTTGGAGATACCATTTACGACTGTTTTTAGATCTAAAAAAATTATTAAACAATGGATAAAAATCGTAATTTCTTGACAAATATGGCGTGTTAAGCTTAGCCACTTACTGGGATCTTTCAACAATTTCCAATACATCTGTGCAAATAATTAACTTTGATGAAAAATAGGGGGCGCGATTTGTTTACATTTTGAAGAAATCGCTTATAGTGGCTTTAACACGGCTAGTTTTTTTTTGTTCGAAATGAGTTTGAGGACTCAAATTTCAGGACGACAATTAGAAGAAAACGGCCTTTCATCTGATACCAAAATCGATACTACTTTGTAAATCGGCGGGGTCCCAAAGACATCGGAACACGCACCTTTCACACTTCCTTTTAGCTTTTAGGCAATCCTGATTTTTTACTTAAAAACAAAATGGCGGCCAAAATACCAATAAAACCAAAAATCGGCTAAACCGTATATTTCTTTGGGAGATGCACACAAAAACTCTTATTTTTTTTTTTCATTTGAATTTACAAACACATAGGTCTTTGCTTTTGACAAAGTAAAATTTCAAATGTGTGAAAGAATTCAAAATGGCCACCACAACCGCTCAATATGTTGATCGCTTACCCTAAGTTTATTCTAAGGCTATTATAGTAATGTAATTGATGCCTTCTTAACTTATTGTGACTACTACAAGAAAGCATAGGGTTATTATTAAATTACTACTTAGTCCTCCGGTAGCAATATATGGAGGTGGGCCGGTACGAGTCCGCCAGGCGAACCTGATTTTTCACACTTTTCGTGCGCTTTGGCCATCTCCAGTCAAGTTAATAACTATCATCCTTGTCTACATGTAGACCTAAGTAGTTAAAACATTTCAAAACAATTATAAACTCAACATGTATATATATCGTTGATGCTATCCGCTATTGCCCCCAGCAATGGAGTTCAAGGTTATACTGGGGTCAAAATTTTAAAATGGTCCCAGTTGAACTGAAAAGCAACACCATAATTGTGGTTTGTCTGATTACAAAGGATTCCAATAAGGTATAGTTTATACTCCGATACCTATGGCTTTTAGTTTTGGAGTGGGGGTGGGAAACGGTAAAAAGGTGAAAATGCCATTTTTGGTTTGTACAGGGGAAACTTTTCCAAAAATGGCAACAAAGTCAACAGCAGCTATTTGGCAAGCTATTGCAATTCGTTGAGTCTGTGTCCCTATTTTGTGTATCACTTGAAAAACTAAGCATAACGATGAAGCAAAATATTCCTAATTTTATTCCTAATTCCTAATATTACCTGTATCAAGCAACTTTTAACTTTTGGACCTATGTACAAACACCAAATTGCAGTTTTTACTCCATAACTCCAAAACTATAAGCCATAGATGTGTAAACCCTAACCTTTTTAGAATCCATGTATCTGGGAAAACAGTGCATGTGTGAGGATACACTATTTACATATTGTGTAGACTGTAAGGCACTTAAAAGGTTATTTGGTACTATAATCATTCATTGATTTGTGCAGCTAGGGCGAAGTGTAGCAAACTATTTAAATTAACAGTCCTGAAATGCCCGTATGGCCTTGCCAAATGGTCTGCGGAATGTGTTGATATTTTGACAACATTGATCTGAAGATTCAAAATCTCGATTTTGCCACTTTGGCATCTTGAGCATGTTGAGATAGAGAAGGGAGCTAAATTAACAGTGATAATATCTCAAATATTTCATACTGGGTTAAATTTAAGCTGTTAGTTTGCTACATATCTATAAACATTTTGATTCGTAGTGTTTGTATAACTGGCCAAAACTGTTTCCTGTCATCAGGGGGTAATATTATAAATGAATCCGATTTGTTTCAAGTTGGTTTCATTGCATATGGGGCAATTTCAAACACTGGAACTACATTTACTTTGTGTTAATTGGTTTCAATGGGATTCAGCTAGAACCGAGAGTTGCATTACAGTGTACACACAATAGTGTAAAATCCGCACATAGGAGCCCTTAGGATCAGAATGATTGACGCGTTCAAAACCTTTGAAATAACATCCTCGGGTGACTTCCATATTATCAACGACTGTGAATGTTTTCAAGCAGTCTTAATGCCGACTTCACAGTTTTGAAGAGAGACTCCCCAAAGTTTTGGATGAACTCACACTCCTTATTATGAGTAAACCACCTATGTGCAAATCCCCTCTAAGACACAGGTGTGTGGTTTTCCATTCTACGCAACCGTGAATCCAAACGTCCAGCTTAAAGTTACCTGGTCGGAACTCCTGGAGGCACTGTGATAACCCTGTCCTAAACTCTAGGAGTTACCATTGGACCGCACTCTTTCTCTCTTATAAGACCCACATCGAGAAGACGAAGATAAATATGTTCACACGGCAATAAATCGTGAACAAACTCCACTGTCACAAGATGGGGTGCTCGCCCACCTACCCTAAGATCGACGGCACTTGCCCTGTGGTACTCATTTGCAGAGTAATGCCTTGCCCTGTATGGGAAAGAGCCCATGCCAAGAAGCTTGTTCAGCGTTAAATGCCTCCTGCCGGCTCATCACAGGATGCCCTCCGTCCCACACCAAGGAAAACGTTTACATCCTAGCATGAATTGCTCCATGCCTCCACCAACATCCTGTATGTTAAGTCGCAGCAGGCAAGAGCGTAGCTGGCAAGTATCTAAGGTGAAGCACCTAATGTCTGGACAGATACCTGCTGCCAACCGCCTTAATCCATAGAGAGTTTCTTAAGCCAAGTCCAACCTCTTTAAACATCTCTAAGGAGGCAGAGAGTCGCCTGTGGAAAGAAAGACTGGCCATCACCAGTAACTATCTATCGGTATTGAACCTGGTGGCATCTTCCTCCACCCTGGAGCTGACTCCTTATGGGCTGAATGTGGCGATGCCTCAATAGATGAGAACCAACTGCCGATCTAAGGTTTCCTTGCAGAGGTGGGGCTATCTGGAAAGCAGATCAGGATACTACCCTGTGGTTTTGGAACAGCACCACAGACAATGGAACACCTCTTGGTTGCCCACTGCTGGAGCAACAAGCACAAATAATGCGGACCTTGCGGAATTCAGTTAAGCAACCATACGTTGTACCCATTCTCTGGCTGGATCATATTTGAGTGTTTGGACACGATAAGAAGAAGAAGAAGAGCAGTCTTAATGTTTTTTTTTTTAATGCTTTTCTTTTGACTTTATTCTCATTTTTGTTCAAATTTTTATTGCACTGCCTTTTTTAAATATTATGATTTTAAATCGCGGAAAATCACTTTGGAATGCGTTTTAGCAAATATTTTACCTTAATTTTATATGTATTAGAAGTGTGAATAAATCCTTTTCTTGAAAACGTAGACGGGGTGTGCTTAATATAATCATATATAACTTTCTTCTTCTAATTCCCTGCAATAGTGGAGTTATCTCCCCTTGTTCTGTACTCTGACTACCAGTAGCGTACGACCTTCGACCAAGAATCTTTTAAAACCACTAATACAAGCTCATTGCCATCACAACTTCCAAGAAGAAGACAAGTCAGCGATTACGTTCACTTGATTGTCTTCATAGACATAGAAGAATATTATAAGATGTCGTTCCGCTATAGAAGAAACGATACCAACGTTGATGTCGTCTTGAAGGGCCCTCTCCCGGATAATGAGGGTTTCAAAGATATAGATTCTAAAGTGAAGCAAAGTAACTGCATAATGACATGTGTAGTTTAACCAAACGCTACCATCAGTGTCATATTTTATCTTTTGTATTTATCCGTGTTGAACAATGCGAAGAATAAAACCACGATCAAATCAATCTAGCACCCCCTTATTTGATAATGAACGACTTACGTATGGTCAAACTGAAAGACGAAGAAAATAGATTTTGCATGAGTTGTGGTAATGTTTAAGTGGTTAGTATTATACAATTGTTTTAGACATAAACTACACACAACAAAATATTTAAAAAGACAAACCAAAATCGCTGTCATCCAGATTTGAACCTGGGACCTTCTGCCTAGACCGATACCATTCCACTTTCGACAAAAGCACATGATATCTATTGGTCTGCCTTATCTCATCGACCCCGTTTACATGCCTTTTTCTAATTCTAAAACTTGAATGTATCGCTTTTTCTTCTTGTCTTAAGGGGATATATCGTTGAAGGGCTAAATGAAACCACGATATTGCCATTAGCCCCATGGGAACTGGTTTAAAGGGGGGGGTCCTTTGGTGCACTGGTGGAAAAATCATTTTTTTTTATTTCTTGACTAATGACCCCCCTTAAAACAAGTTCCCATGGGGCTAATGGCAATATTCTAGTTCATCCATAGTGAATTACCCGGGGGGCCACTTGTAATTCAAAGGTGTATGGATCGTGAACATGGACTTCCAAAATGAACCCTAAACACGTATTTCCACCGACTAAAATTATCCTAACAGTATTTTTGTCTATTTGCGACCTAAAGAAGTATTTTTGTAAGTTTTGCTACCCGAACAGTAGCAATGCATGTGTCGTTTAATATACCTTTATTATCTTGCTTTGCTTTACATATTTTAAACTCTCTGCTTCATTTTTGAAGTATTACACGTAGATCACAATTGTCAGGTTTTTAGTAAAAACATACCCTTTTTGTTCCACTTTTGCTGTGTTTTGACACCCTAATCACTGTACGTGCGTCTACATCGCCTGTTGAAAAAAGATAACCCTTTTTACGCGTTTTCTTGTTACGCATCATCATCCACCTTTGAATACAGTGGCCCCCCGGTTTAATTATGAAACTCCAATTTGCTTTTAATCCCATCTCTTTTAGGATAATCGTTTTTGAGAAATCATGTTTTGAAGTGATGCCAGAGCGTTCAAATTGACGTTTTAGATTATTTAGGGGTTATTAAGTCCTATAACAACCCCCTGTTTTTTTAATTTTTTGTAATGTTTAACAACACACTGTTTTTACTTTCACTATGAATTAGAAAAGTATGCTTAAATTTTTAAAGATAATATTAAAAATAGAGACTAACAGGGTAAATTATTTTTTTGAGAAATAGATTTTTAAAGTGGAAAAAACTAAATATCGCAGCTTGAAAAACATTAAAAAAAAACGCGTGTTTTTTTGTTTTTAAACAAAAGAAAACATAAAAAATTCCAATTCAGAGTTCGATTTTTTGACCATACTTTTTTGAACGGAAGCTCCTATTTTTTGTCAACAAAAAGCTAGAAGGTAATTTTTTCCGTGATTATATGTTAGATTTCATGTTTAGGCCCTTCCAATGATAGTACCCCCTTAACTAGTCATTGAAAGGGATTTTAAATTCACATATTGTTTGTTGTGTCAATCTCTAACCCTTGCCCACCCAGTGGTCATTACGTGCCATATTGTTTTTGGAATTTTATGTTCTTTAATGAAGTATTGTTGTTTGAATAAATAATGATTGTAAGCAAAGAAAAAAATATTTTTGTTAAATTGCAAAGTTAAAAACTCTACATAATTTAGTTATTGCAAATACTAAAGTTCACAACACTGACCAAGGATGTCAGGCGACAATTAGTATTTATAGCACATGCCTTTAAAACCAGAACATTGTTTTTCTGTTAATGTTATAGCATTTGATGCTCCCTAGATGACCTAGTCATGCATATCTCTTAATTCTATGCAAACAAATAATTATATATATTCGATGCACAAATTCGCAATATACGCATGTTTAAATATTAAAACTGCTCCCTGTACACCTGTTCTGTTCATAAGAAACTGTCACTATTTTCATTTCATTCTCTATCTTCAACAGGTGAAACTGTCACGCGCTCTCAAACAAGATATTCTGGTAGACCTTAAATCTATAACGGACCTTTGTGACTGTTTGGCCGTGATAGATATTGCCATTGGGTTTTTAGTTTCTACCGGGGGTGACTCGGAAATGAACATCATCGAATACCTGGAACACGAAATACATCTTCCTGAAGAGCAAAGATCGCAAATAAATCCAAAGGTAAGTTTTGTTTGTCAAATATTATAGTAGATTCATACAATACGTGCAGGTCCAGATCGACGATCAGACTATTCCATCTCCTCTGAGAGAAGGCAAAATATGTTGTTTTTATGAATGCAAATCAATGCATGTAGCGTGGGAGTCGGCATTTATAGACGAAGGCCATAAAGAAACAAATGTTTATCCCAATATGATACTTGAAACTACAGTAGCAGTAACTCGCATGTTCTTCTTCACTGGATGTAGAGTCGCTATCTTATGCTAACTTAATCACAATCTCCTCAATCGTTATGTCACAATGTTACGTTTGCTGTGTCTGCAATGCTTAAAATCATGTACAAACATTAGGACTAATAACAGTTTCAAAAAGATTATTGACACCCATGCAATGTTTGTGGTTCGATGACCGACATCTCTTTATGTTCTTTTCTATTTTCCCGCGAATCAATTTACGTTTGATTGGGTACAGCCTTGAAAAGGTATCGAGCCTTGTCGTATAAAACCATGCATGAAGAAGTCTGTCTGAAGAAGAGAATGGTGATACATTATTCTCGTAAATGGTTGATTAGAACATTCCCCTCTATGTCGAATACCCCTGCTTACTAAAACGAATGATGCACTGAGACCGTGAATCTACTAAGTAATCCTAACATTCTTTGAAGATGTACGCGCTTCCCGTATAAAGATACACTATACGTAGTATGATGGAGTCAATGTCTTATCTGACCCCAATAACAACAATTTAATATACACAGGCAAGACATCGTTGTCTAAAGCATATTCTGGACCTTTGGCAACTACTTGGAGTCGAAAGAGCAAAACGAAGGTTGGCAACAGAAAAACAGGTAATGTAATTATAATAATATTGTTATTGCTTTAGTCATAATTATTGGTTTAACATCAAGTATTTTTTAAACTTGTGTGCGTTTACATTACAATACAAATGATTTAGGGCGACTAATATGGGTTGTTACGAGTTGAAATATCAAAGGTTATCTAGGAACCATGTTGTAAATGATCAAAATGGGTCTTTGTCTTCAGCAAAAAAAAATATCATTCACCGCAATTACACAGAATCATCCTTGTGGAACATTATGATTTTGAGGTCAAAGGTCATCAAAATGTCATTTGCCGCCATTGTTTGTATTTGCATACCAGTGTGTCTGTATATGTTGTAACTATCTGTGCTTCTATCGATAGTTTGGAAATGTTTCTTGTCCAACTTGCCTTGATAGATTTTCATGAAACTTACTTCCATTCCGACATGATCCCAAGATCACGTCACAATCTAATGAATGCATACAGCCATCACTTTTTCAAAATATATCATAAAAGTTATAGTAATCAATTTAGAAATGTCACATTTAGGGGTCTTCTCAAATGTTACAGAAATATTATATTGAATCATAAAAAACGGGATATTACGTGATTCCATTAACTATCGTCGGTGAATTACATAGGGTATGGTGTGACAAATAGAAAAGAGTCCGAGAAAAAAACGGGTTTAAAAGTGATACCAATTTTTAATGACTGTATCGCTAAAATTTTGATTTGATTTCCATGTAAAATTCGAGTACACTTGCATTGTACTCGGAGTGTACTCCAAATGTATCTGAAATGTATTTCTCATGTAAAAAGTACATTTCGATCAAAGTTGTGACGTAAAATGTACTATATTTGTTATTGACAGTACTCCTTGTACTTTTAATTCCTTGGGACTGTTTACAACTTAGTTTATGTACTTGAGATTAACGAAACGGGATAATACTTGATAGTACTTCTTGACTACAATGTGTTCATTGTGCACCTTTTTGTCTAGAAATATTTTAAGTGCAACTTTGAAACAGGAAAGTAGTTTATTTCGAGTACAGTCTGCTCAAAATGTACTTTCCGAAGATTCGCATTTGGAACAAGAAACTGGTTCTTTCCCAGCAGATTACGAGTACAGTGTGCTTAACACTTAAGTGACCAAGGGGTTTTCACTCCCGTTGGTGCCCAAGGGGGGGGGGGTCCCCCTAAGGAAACCACTTTCCCGAGGGAATTTTTGCTCGAAATTTATACCACATGTGAAGGGTCATAAAACAACCCCCAAATCAGCAACAAAAAATGAAATTTGTTATTTTGGCTGCAAATTAGGAGCAAAACATTGTTGTCAAAACACGCGAAAATTGGGAAAAAAGACGGAAAATTCAAATGAGCCTTGCGCTTACACCAAAAGTTTTGAAAACTTATTTTATGTTGATATCTATTCTAGAAGACCCAAATTACATATATTTAACACAAAACAAGCAGTTTTAGGGAATCCTGTATTTTTACGGGTGTTGCAAAATACACGTCATTTTCCCATAGAGTTTGTACAGTAACGGTTTGGCAACATCCATGATGAAATTGTTTGTTTTCAGCACATAAAGGGTTAATTTTTTTAATGTTACTAATAATCGTTTACTTACATGTATGTGTGAACTTATATCAGCAAAAAAAAATGCTTTGGTTCTTGGTTTCTTATTCTTATTTTTAAAAATATTCTGAAATGACTTCCGTTAGTGCCCAAGGGGGGGGGTTCCATGGGACCCCCACTAATTAACTCATTAACGGCTTGGCCGATTTTAATTATTTTGGTATGAAAAGAAGCGCATTTAAAAGTCAGACAATTACAAACAATTTCGGCGCAAAAATCTTTTTTTTTTTTTTTTTTTTACCCCCCCCCCCCCTTGGTCACTTAAGTGTTAAAATATCCTTTTTTTTTCAAATTCGAAACGGAAAAGTACTTTTCCCGCATAGAAAATTCGAAACGGTGCAGACATATTGATCTCGAAATGCACGTTTTCTATAGACATTTCAAGTGTATTTTAGTATATATCATGTACGTTTCTAGTATATCTCAAGTAAAATGTTATCGAAACGTAAATCATGTGTAAATTACGCGTTCACATTACATGACAAACAGCACAATTTCAACGGTGTCATTTAAAAGTTGTTTTCAGGTTATCACGTGACCTCTTTTTGCCATTAAATTTCCCGAGTCAAACGGTGGTGAACGTGCTCCAATCTATTATTGACATTATCTCATTTCCGGTCCATACAACCACATCAATTTTCGCCCTAAACATTTAGAGTAGACCCTGACAAACTCGTAAAGTTAATTAAGCGACTATTTTGCAGCCATTTTTGACGTTCCTCTGCCCGTATTCCTTCTGGAGTACAATCGGCAAGTTATCATTAGCCACCTTCTTTAACCCGCCATATTAAGGAATAATGAAAATCAAATTAAATGTTTTTTCTCACGACTCGATTCTGGGAATATCATCTGTTTGAAAACCCCACTTTGACAATAATTACGTAATGTGTAGTCAAGAACTCCTGATACAATTTTAAATCAATTTGTGAATATAAACTGCCTTTTCTGTATGTTGCAATACTTTTGGCCAATGTGTGTATGTTACAACTGTCTGGTGTTTTGATCGGATTGTCACGATCTTTAACCAGCCCGTGCCGTAGACACGGCTGGTTCTTCTTCTTGCAACACTTCGATGGCTTATATCTCTAACATGTCTGAAGTGATTTTAACCAAAATGGGTCATAAGTACCCCCACCCAGGGGGACCAACCCACACATGACCTGACATGGGTCAGAGGTCATTTAGAGGTCACAGGGTCAAAAGTTCATTTTCACAAAAAATGGTTCTTGTCCTACAGATTACGTTGAATAATAACGCGAATAATGCATATGAAGCAGTTTGAAGCCCTGCATATAGAGTATGCTCGGTATGGGGATCAAAGGTGGTTAACGGGGCACTTCCTGTCCTAATGTGAAAAATCCATATCTGCTAAATGCAACCTTGCATGGTCACGTGATTCATGCATATGAAGCAGCTTGAGATCCTTAGCCAAAGTTGTGCTCGGCATAAGGTCAACGGTCATTTAAGGGTCACTTCGGGTCAAAAACGAAAACCAAATATATTCATTTTTTATCTCAAAATATATACATAGTAGAGTAACATAATTCAGATATGCATTAATGTTACCCGGTGTAGGCAAGGTATTTATATTTTGGGGTCAAAGGTCATTTACAGATCATTTCCGGTTTTAAGCTAAATACAAGAATTTTTATCTCAAGAACTAAGCATAGTAGATTTTTTATTTGCACTGGAACAATACATTTCTCGATGTACAAGAGGTTTTTTTTATATCGGGGCCAAAGGTCAATAAGAGGGTCAAATGGTCAAATTTGCCAAAATGCTAAAAATAAGATCAAATTGGTTATATCTCAGTCTATAGAAGACAGATAAAGCCCGCTATTGCTACAGTAATGTAACATTAGTGGTAGGGAGATATATGATAGTCTTAACCACAAAGGTCAATGTTTAAAACCTACAAGCAAGCTCCGATTGAGCTGACACTTGTCAGGAATAATCCTCCTGACATGGTATATACATAACACAGACTTCAATATAACACAAGACGGCGAACGCCAGCGCAAAAGCCGTAACCATCTTTTGCCGCAGTGCGTACTTATTTCCATAGCGTGGTGTACCAATTTATTCATTTCCTGATTTCCATAATCTGGTGTACCAATTTATTCATATATTCACGCATTTGCGTAGAATGATGTACCGTTTCCAGGCCAACAGGTTACGACGCATGCGCTTGCGCGTGCGAGTTTCAAAAGTTAGCCGTAATGAATATTTATAATTTTCAAAAACACGGTTACGATGGCCGTCTAATCTTCAACGCTGGCGTACGGTATCTCCCTTTATTAATATCTATGATACAGAACAAGTACAGTGGACCCCCATCCGTGACCCAGGAGTCATGTTATTAACAGTGTTATAGGGGTGAAAAGGTCAAATCACTGACATGCTTGGATTGAACTGAAACTCAATAATAACATGGGCCATACTGATTTTGACCCAAATTGGTCACAAGCATCCCTACCCGGGGACGTACCCATACATGACCCGAGATGGGTCAGATGTCATATTGGCTAATGAAGTCCGATTTTGAGTGGTGAACACAAGTGTAACCCAAATAATTAAGTTAATTGTTCCGTTTGGTTCGTGGGTACAAATGGGTACTGTGAAATTAATAATTAATCTACAGTGTATATTGTTTGAATATAGTGTGCGCGAACGCCGAAAACCGCGGAATTCTAGTTTAGAAATTACTCAAATAAGTTGGTATGGTTTTATCCATGATCAATCTCTGGTAAGTACACTGTTTTCCATTTGCTTTTACACTGTACACATCTTTTTAGGGTAGTAAATCATTAACTTAGCAAAACTTTTAAATCCGCCGTGTGAATTCATGTTTTAACTTGCACTGAAGGTATTAAATACCAATGAACGAAAATAGTATCATGGATGTTGACACTTCATATTTCTGTTATAACACCTTTCATAAAAATACCAGTTACCACTTAAATCAAACTTTTGGAGTTTTTTATATAACTCTGCTATATACAGAAAATGCATGCAACACAAAGTGAGAGAGACCGAAAGTTTATAAACATGTAGTCATAGAACGCAATATACATAAAAGCACAATCAGAGGCACAAACACACATCATGACGACCAACAGACAATGTTTATATTTCGGGACAGAATAAGGCGACAATTTGCGCGTCTGACGTATATTTAACGGTGCAGAACAAATGTGCCCGAAGAATAAATCGTTGAATATTTAAACTTTGAGACAAAGTTTTACTGTCATGAATTAGTGCGTCCATGCGTCGAAAACCTGACTCAATAGGGCAGTTTGATATTTTATAATCATAAAATCATGACTACCTTTATGTGCAATATTTACATGTAATGTGTTGTATTTGTGTGTCTCAGTGGGTTGGTGGAGTCACACCCCTCTTGTGACAGGACTTGTTTGCTTCTGACTTCACCAGGCTAGCCTACTGTGCCACCTTTCTTTTTTTATGTTCTTCATCGCTTTTATTTGTATATATATTTCTTTGATTTATTTTTAGCCAAGGTTTAAATAAAAAAAAAATAAACAATAAATAAATATAGTGTGTTTCGACATGCCCCCCCATACTACACATTCAAACCAATCACGTCCGCGCCGCGCTGATTGACAAACCTTGACATACACGCAATTAGTTGGCTAATTCTGTCCTTGACTATGTGCATTTCCCCATGTGACCTTTGACAAATAAATTTGCCTCAAACAAAACTAATCCTGGTTGGTACGGTGAGCATCCTGATTCAAAGTCCGGAAATTTGAACAATTTAGATTCTTTATACAGGGATTGTACTAAAACTATTATTGATCTAGCTTTTGTTTCTAATCTAGATCGTATCTCTTCCTCTGGTGTGCACAGTCTTGGTCTCAGTGATCATTCATTAATATATTTAGTTCGCAAAAATAAGAAAGTAAAAGCTACACTACAAGTTATTATCATTTATTTAAACATTTCAGTGATGATTTTATTCATAATATTAAAAGTAAAAATTGGGAGGTAGTTTACGATTATGAAGGTGTAAATAATGCACTTAATGTTTGGAAAGATTTGTTCATTGGTGCTTGTGATAAACATTCACCATTTAGGATCCATCAAGCCTAAAAGGCTCAAAATGAGGTTGAACCCTACTCAAGATACACTAAAAGATCTGAGAGGTGTTTTAGGTCAATTCGAGGGTGCTGAGTTCAAATCTGCTGCATGCAAAATTGATAAGTTGGTGGAAAGTGGTGAAATTCTTGTTTTAAAGGGACACTACCAGATTTTATGATAAACATAGCTTTTTTAATACGATACAAGTATGCACATCTTCAAGAAAATTTCTATGCCACATTAAAGGTCAGGATATTAAATTTGTTTGGTTTTTTTTATTAAAATGTATGAAAACCTCTACTGCTGAAATGATTAAAGGGGTACTACCTGATTTAAGAGCTAGTGAAGTAAAGCACCAACTCTCTTAATTCCTTAGATTTATTTTTAAGTCTAAGGTGACTGAAATTAGTGACAAAACCATTAGGGATTTAAAAACAATTCCTTTAGATTCAAATATCAATCTTTAAATGATTTTTATAAACAGTTTTTAACTCATTTATAGGTTTATTTTGAAATCAAAAGGACTTATTTAAGTAAGCCTTTTACACAAATTGAAATTTTTAAGTCCCAAAAAGGTTTTGTCACTAATTTCAGTCTCGTTAGACTTAAAATAAATCTAAGGAATTAAAGGGGGATGGCCCGATTTAAGGATATGAAGTTTTCATCTTGATAGATTGGCCTTCACTCCAAAACCCCATCTGTAAAGTTTCGCACCGATATTTCAATCCGTTTTGATGCGAGAGCTGAAAACGTGATTTTGTAAGCCCCATAGAGTACTGTGTAAAATTAATATTGGTCGACCAAAATGGGTCACATTTTTGCTCATAACTTCCAAACCAAGCATCCTTTGGCGGTAAGATTTCACAGGGTAATGAGAAAAATAGTAGCTTTCTTCTGATACCAAATGGTTGACCACTTCCGGTAATCTGGGGCTTCGGGACTAGGCTTATTAGCGATCGGGCCATGTATCTTTAAAGAGAGAACTGGGGTAATATTATTTGCACCTTAAACCTTTACACATGGATGTGACACTTTGTAACAGTGACAGCATCAGTACGAAAATTATAGTAGCACTAATAATTCTTTTCAGAACCTATAGTTCTAATTTGACAGTCCAAATAAGTGACTTTACTCCAGTCTGCTTGTCAAGTTAGGGCAGCATTTAGTTACACGCTTTTTTATACCGTGCCAACAAACGAGTCTAAAAAGGTCCGGCACTGCTACCGAAGTGACGTTTATGTGTCTCGGCCATCAGGTGAAAATAAGGGCCTTTCAGGTACAATATGTACCAAAAAATAAGTGTCCTTATACACAGCCTGAATAAGAAGGGTGTCATCCATGTGTACTTAAGAAGAGGGCTATTGAGGGGAACTGAAGTTCAAAATTGCTATGAAATTAAGAAAATTGTTTCAAAATTGCGCGTAGCGTGTGCAAATTTTGAATTTGGATGTTAAAATTGTTTAAAAGTTGATACGTTTATGGACAAAAAAAAAAACTTGTGAAAAATGTGGAAAGCAGGAAAGAAGAAAATGGGGTTTATTGAGTACTGAATATTTTAAGGGGGGTTATAGTACAAGGTAGACACCACACCAAAAGGGGGCATTGTAATACACGAACAAAATTCTAAGAAAAAACTGCAGCTTGTCAGCTCTTGTCCAGGTATTTCATGATGGAATATACATCACTTGTTTTGGCAACCGGGCTTTCACTCCTATCATACATGAGTTGTGCAATACCAGTTTTCTGTCTTGTTCAGGGTGGGGTGGGGGGGGTGGGGGGAGGACACGATCTGCCGTCGGTTTGGGCATTGGGTATTTCCATGCCTAAAGGTACGGTCACACAGAAAACAGCTCCCGACCCAACCTCTTCCCGCCACACAATACCGCATTTTTTTCAAATCGGTACAGTCTTGTTCAAACTTGCAATGTACAATTTTGATCCCGACAGGGATGATTAGGTTGCGAGTTTCCCCGTCGCAACGAGACAAGGGATGCTGAACGCCTAGCAGTAGGCACCTAATCATCATGGATCAAAAGCCCATCATGTTTAATGGCGGACGCCCACCTTGTTCATCTCCCCCGATTAGACCCGACCTTGAAACGACGGCCCAAGTTGTGACATGTCGGGCTGTCAAGTCTGCCTCGTCGATTGTTAGCCGAGTTGTTGACGCCAAAAAAGGTACCGTCACATGAAGACAACCCGCGACGCCACCCAATCTCGTCCCACTTACACAAGACCACATTTCGTTCAAAATCGCTCCGTCTTGGTAAAGTACAAGACAAGATGCTCAAGCGCCGACAGTGAGGCGATCAGCCTCAAGTCGGCGACTTAGCTTCTGTAGTCCGCCGAGTTTAGTCGCCGATTGAACATGTCCATTGCTGTATTTTTGTCTCTCCCCCTGGAGCAGACTCAGTGCCGACCACTTTCCAACTGCACACACGGCGCATGGGGCGCACCAAGCTCATTGGCTACCGCTTCCAACCCACTCATGTGTTCAAGCCGATTCCAATTCCAAGACCCGCCACGATTGTTTTTAAGCTTCAAGAAAATCGTGGCGGTTTTTCCCAATTTGGCCACGTGCTACCGACCACACACAAGACTGCAAAAGACTGTACAGGACATCCCAAACTACACCTGAAAAAGGAAAATTACTCACGATTTTTCGAAAAATGCAATCGGCAACAGTCTTGAGCAGTCTCCCTGGAAGCGGTTTTTCTAGGCAAATAATGGGTAAACTACAGCCGACTGGTACAAACCGCCAGACCTTGCCAAACTACACATGAAACATAAACACTTCACTATTTTCGAAAATTGCCAATCGGCACCAATCTGGAACAGTCTGGAAGTGGGTTGCTAGCAAAAAATCTGCTGTGTGACTGAGCCTTTCCAATACAAAGATGCTCAATGTGCCTAGCTAGCGACAGCATCAGCAAATCAACAAGATCAAGCATGGATTGTTTCAGTTCCCAATCAGTCGCAAACCTTACCATGACAGCACAATTTGTGACATGTTGCGGTCACGACCTTCCCGCCCGGTGCTACAAGAACCACACACTGCAGAAGACTGTACAGGACACTCCCAGACTTGGGCAAAACTACACCTTAAAAAGGGAAATACTCACTATTTGCTTTTTTTGTACAAAAATCCCCATAACTTGCCCAAACGACATATGACCAGAAAAACTGCTCAGGGTTTTCAAAAATTGGCCAATCGGCACCAGTCTTGAGTAGCCTTGAGAAACACCATTCTCCAATGACTGGGGATAGCCCTTCCCCGCTGTTTACGTCACTGTTTGGATCTTTATATTGCCCTTTGTTCTTCGAAATGATGATTACTCTAATGCATTGATAATATTCTTAAACAAGATAATTATTATGATTGTAGGTGAATGCTCCCTAAAAACCGGGAAAAGAATAAGTTCGTTGAATAATGTAACACCTTAGTCCCGCTGTCTAATACTTAAGGTTTTAAAATTTACAAACGTAACGATAATGAGCTGGTGAAGTTAGTGTAGTTTTGTCCAGGGATAACACATTTTCATCAGAATTGGGGTGCATTAAAAGCTGGTATGCCCCCTTTTTTATAGGGATCACAACAAACTTTGAATATTTTGTCAGTAACCTGTCCATTTGATGGGTCTAAAAGAACTTGTTATTTGATTGCTATTTATACCAGCAACCCACTTGAAAAGACTTAATAAATAACTCTAGACCGAAACCAAGTTTGTCTCTGACATTTTTCTTTCAATACTATTAACTGGGTTAAACAAGTTAATTATAACCCCTGAATTATGATAAAAACACATTATTTTTCTCTGGAAATCTGATGAAACATACAATCCTTCTTTGGACCTCACATAAGGACAATACTACTAATCAAATAAAAAAGTGTGCAAGGATTAAAGATGAACTTGACCGTTAATGCAATCACGATATCATAGATTTGTTGTTGTTTTTATAAAACACTCTAATATACGCCAATGTGAAATGAAAGAAATCGATTAAATAATAAGCCTATATGACCAAATTTGTAACACCCCTTTTTCGGCCATTCCTATGGGATTTTCACACATTAAAGGTGTGTTGTGAGAATGTACAATATCAATATCATTATGCTGTTGTCAACTTACATTTCTTGATTATTTCAAGTACGGATTAATCATTCAGTTATTTACCCCATGTGCCACCTGATATGACGAATCCAACACCAATTCACCTGTTGCAGAGCAAGAAAACAAGATCTTCCCATTGTTTAGGTTAGGATATTGCAAAGAGTTTAGTGCCTTTAATTGGCATCACTCGTATCTATACCTAATTACAGTAGTAGTGTTGAAACCCTTTTCATTTACACATCGGAAATTATGGGTGAGATTTTGTGTGAACCTTTTCTTTTGAAGAATCAATGAAGGAGATTCTGGCTATTCAGATCAATTAACAAATAGCTGGGTCATCATATACTTTCCCATATGCGATATCCCCCGATATCTACATTGACTTATTCCTTGCTTAACTGGTAAATGCCATTGGAAGGAGGAAAAAAGGGGTGTGCTTTACAAAGTTGGTCATATCTGGCTTATCTTTAATCGATTTCTTTCAATTTTTTCAATATTCGGAAGTATATTATTTTGCTTATTAAAACCAACTGCAAACAAATCTATGCTTCAGACTTTCTCAAGTCAGGGGGGGGGGGGGGGGCGGGTCATCTGCAACCGTTGCACATTTTTTTTTTGATTCCGTGGTTATTTGGAACAGAAAAGTAAACACATTCTTAACGCTATAACAACTCTCACTTAGTTAATATTTAATTTTTTCAATCTAATTGTCATGAAGAGGTGCCCGTTACTTCTAATACCAGTTTTAGACAAACATTACATGAACAGGATACTAGTAATCAAGGCGCCACTCCTCCAGAGTACCTCTGTGTGCTCTCATATTATTTCTTTCCCTTGATAATCTTTTTTTTCACATACTAGGAAAATTAAGTATTTCCCTTTTAAATCAACTTTCCACCAACGTGAGGTGATTTTGTATAGTGAATTAAAAATTAGCACCCTCAAATTCACCTAAACACGTTCCTACACCTTTATCATATTATAGGATTGGCATTGTTTTGATAATGCTATTTAAAAATAAATAAGGAACAATCGGGTAATTCCCCCTTTAAAATCTCTTTTCCACCAATGTGGTGACTTTGTAATGTGGTGTCTATTGGAAAGCAAGCACCCTCAATTGACATAAAGACCCTTCTTAAACCCTTTAGTCCAATTAGTGGATCTTGCACATGTTTTCATAAAGCTAGTATTTGTAAAAAAATAAGAAAAGGTAAAACCTACACTAAAAGTTATGTATCATTTATTTAAACATTTCAAGTTGATGATTTTGATTCATTTAATATATAAAAGTAAAAATTGGGAGGTAGTGGAGGTAGTTTACGATTATGATGACAAGTGTAAAGAATGCCACTTAATTGTTTGGATAAAGATTGTTAATTGGTGCTTGTGATAAACATTCACCATTTAGATCCATCAAGCCTAAAAAGGGCTCAAATGAGGTTGAACCCTAGACTCAAAGATACATAAAGATCTGAGAGGTTTGTTTTATCATCTCGAGGTGCTGCGTTCAAATCTGCTGAATGCAAAATTGATAAGTTGGTGGAAAGTGGTGAAATTCTTGTTTAAAGGGGACACTACCCGATTTTTATGATAAACATAGCTTTTTTAATACGATACAAGTGTATGCACATCTGCAAGGAAATTTCTATGCCACATTAAAGGTCAGGAATATTAATTAAATTTGTTTGGTGTTTTTATTAAAATGTATGAAAAACCTCTCTGCTGAAATGATATTTTTATTAAAGGAGGGGTGAGGTACACCTGATTAGAGCTAGTGAAAAAGTAAGCACCAACTCTCTGTAATTCCTGTAGATATTTTTAAGTCGAAGGTGACTTTGAAATTAGTGACAAAACCATTAGGGATTTAAAAACAATTCCGGGTAGATTCAAATATCAATTCTAAATGAGTTGTTAGAAAAACAGTTTTTAAACTCATTTATAGGTTTATTTGGAAATCAAAAGGACTTATTTAAGTAAGCCTTTTCACAAAATTGAAAAGATTTTTAAGTCACCAAAAGGTTTTGTCACTAATTTCAGTCTCGTTTAGCTAAAATAAATCTAAGGAAATAAAAGGGGATGGCCCGATTTAAAGGATATGAAGTTTTCATCTTGATAGATTGGCCTTCACTCCAAAAAAATCCCATCTGTAAAGTTTCGACACCGATTATTTCAATACGTTTTGATGCGAGAGATGAAAACGTGATTTTGTAAAAGACCCATTCGAGTACTGTGTAAAACTGAATATTGGTAGACCAAAATGGGGTATCACATTTTTGCTCATAAAATTCCAAAACCAAGAATCCTTTGGACTGTAAGATTCACAGGGTAAATGAGAAAAATAGTAGCTTTCTTCTTGATAAAAATGTTGAACACTTCCGGTAAATCTGGGGCTTCTGGGACGGAGGCTATTAGCGATCGGGACATGGATCTTTAAGAGAGAACGTGGGGGGAATATTGGAATATTATTTGCAACCTTAAACCTTTAAAATGGATGTGGACCCAACTTTGTAACAGTGACAGCATCAGTACGAATAATAGTACCACTAATAATTCTTTCTCAGACCTAGAATTTAATTTGACAAGTGATAGTTATACTTGACTCTCATCTGTCTTTCAAGTGAAGGCGCATTTAGTTACACGCTTTTTTATACCGTGACAACAAACGAGTCTCTAAAAAGGTCCGGGGCACTGCTATCCGAAGTGACGGTTATGGGTCTCGGCCATCAGGTGAAAAGTAGGGGCTTTCAGGTAAAAAGTACCAAAAAATAAGGGGGTCATTCAGTACAACAGCTGACAAGAATGGTTGTCATACCATGCTTAAAATTTAAGAAGAGGGATTTGAGGAACGGAGTTCAAAATGCTTTATGAAATAGAAAAATGTTCAATGTGCGAGTAGCGTGTGCAAATTTTGTATTTGGATTGTTTAAAAGTGTTTAAAAAGTTTGATAGCCTTTATCGTAAACTTGTGAAAAACAAAGGGTGTTGGGTTTATAGCAGGGGAAAGAAGAAAAATGGGGGTTATTGAGTATTTGAAGATTTAAAAGGGGGTATATAGGGTAAAAGGTAGGACACCAGCACAAAAAGGGGTACTGGTATACAAAAAAAGTTAAAAAAAAACTGCCGACTTGTCAGCTCTGTCCATGGGTATTTCATGATGGAATGATACTCACTTGTTTGGCGAAACCGGGCTTTTAAATCCTAAATCCATACATGCGGTGGTTTGCACTAAAAATACCAGTTTTCTGTCTTGTCTCAGGCGGCGGGGTGGGGGGGACGTGGGGGGGTAGGACACGATCTGCTCGGGTTGGGCATTGGGGATTTCCATGACAAAGGTACGGTTTCACAAAGAAGAGAGCTCCCGACCCCCCAACCTCTTCCCGACTACACCAATACGCCATTTTTTTTTTTTCAAAATCCGGTTACAGTCTGTTCAAACTTGCAAAAATTTACAATTTTTATCCCGACCAGGGTGATGAGTATGCGAGTTCCCCGTCGTCAACGGACAAGGGAGCTGTGATTTGAAACGCCTAGCAAGTCGGCTATAGCATCATGGCAATCAAAAAGATACATCCTGTTTAATTGGCGACCGCCACGTGTTCAGTCCCCGATTAGACGCCGACCTTGAAACGACAGCAAAAGGGCGGAAAGGAGAGGGAAAGAGCTAGGTAGATTGGTAGAAGAAGTTGGTGAAGACAAAGAAACGGGACCGTCCAATGAAGGACCAAACACGCGACGCCCACCCAAATCTTTACAACTACACAAGAACACATTTCTTTCAAAATCGTCTACAGTCGTGTTAAAATTACAAGACAAGAAGACTAATGCCGAGCATGTAGGCGATCAAGCCTCCAAGTCGGCGACTTATTTCTGTAGTCGCCGAGTGATTTTTTATGCGCCGATTTTTTTTTTTAACCACCTGTCCAGTTGGCTTTGTAATTTGGTCTCCCCGCTGGGCAGACCTCATTGCCCGAACCATTTACAAATGCACACCAAAGGATCATGGTGCGTCACCAACTATCGGCTGCCGCTTACAAACCACTCATGTGTTAAGCCGACCCTCCCAGATTCCATAGACCCGCCACGATTTTTTTTAGCTGCAAAGAAAAAAGCGTGGCGGGTTTTTTTTTTTACAAATTTGCCACGTGCTACCGCCCCAAACAAGACCTGCCAAAAGACGCTACAGGACAGTCCCAAAACCCACCTGAAAAAGGAAAAATTACTCACGATTTTCGAAAAAATGGCAATCGGCACCAGTCTTCAGCATCGGAAAGCGGTTTTGCTAGCAAAAAATGGGGGGTTAAAAGACTACAGGAAAGACTGTACAGGACAGGCCCAGACCTTGCCAAAACTACACATGAAAAAGAAAAACCAACTGCTCAGATTTTTTCGAAAATTGGCCAATCGGCACCAGTCTGGAACAGTCTGGAAGTGGGTTTTTAGCAAAAAAAATGCGGAGGGACTGAGCCTTTAAAGACAAGGATTGCTCATTGCCCTAGCAGTAGGCTGACCAGCATCAGAAAATCAACAAGAATCAAGCATGGCCCCCTTGTTCAGTCCCAATCAGTCGCAAACCCTTAACATGACAGCAAAAATTGTGACATTTGCGTCACGACCATTCCGCCAGCCTTCCGACCACAACAATGCAGAAAGACTGTAACAGGACACCCCGGACTTGGCCCAAAAACTACAACTGAAAAAAGAAAAAAACTAAAAAATCAATAAATTTGCATTTTTTTGTACAGAACAGCCCCATGCAAGACCTTGCCCAAACTACAAATGGAAAAGAAAAAAGAAAAACTGCTCAGGGTTTTCAAAAATTGGCCAAACCTCGGCACCAGTCTTGAGTAGTAGCCTTGAGGAAAGAAACACAAATTCTCCAATCATCTGGGGAGAATAACCCCTTACCCGATGGTTACGTCACTGTTTGGATCTTTATATTGCCCTTGTTCTTCAGAAATGATGAATTATCTACAATGCATTATGAATAGTTCTTAAAAGATAATTAGTATTGCTGTAGGTTGGAATGCTCTCTAAAAAGACGGGAAAAGAATAAGAATAAGTTCGTTGAATGACTGTGTGGTAACACCTTATCCCTGTCGTAAAGAATGAGGGGGTAAAAAGTTGACAAACGTCCAAAACAGCAGAGAAGGAGAGGGGGCAAGGGAGGATGAGGTGAGTTTTGTCCGAACGGGGGGGGCCCCGGGATACCATTTTCATCAGAACTTGGGGTGATGAAAAAGACGGGATGCGTCCCTTTTTTAATAGGGATCACAACAAAATTTGAATATTTTGGTAATAACCTGTCTTTGAGGGGTCTAAAAAGAAATGTTTGATTGCTATTTCATACCAAACCCACTTTAAAAAGCACTAAATAAAAATCCTCTAGACACCATTAAAAACAAGTTTTCTGACAGTTTTCTTTTCAATTACTATTAAATTTGGTAAACCAGTAATGATAAACCGAAGTAAGTATGATATAAAAAAAACATTATTTTTCTCCTGGAAACGATGAAAACAATTACAATCCTTCTTGGAAAAATCTCACCTAAAGGACATAACGTGAATCAAAAAAAATTGTTGCAAGGATTATTTAAAGATTGATCTTGACCTCTAATGAACTCAAACTATATCATAGATTGTTGTTTTTATAAAAAACATCTAAATACTTCCAAATGTTGAAAAAATGAAAGAAATCGATTTTAATATAAGCCAGATGACCAAATTTGTAAGCACACCCCTTTTTCGCCATTCCTAGGGATTTACAACACATTAAACTTGTGTTTGTGAGAATGTACAATATCAATATTCATGTGCTGTTTGTCAACTTACATTTCTGATATTGTAAGTATACGGAGTATCAATTAATTTATTTACACCAATTGCCAACTGATAGACGAATCCAAACAACCAATTCAACCTGTTGCACAGAGCACAGGAAAACAAGATCTTCCCTGTTTAGGTTTAGGATAGCAAGAGTTTAGTGCCTTTAATGGGCCTAACTCGGTATCTATACCCGGAATACAGTAGTAGTGTTGAACCCTTTTCATTTACACCTCAGGATAATATTAGGTGTGGAGATTTGTGTGAACTGTTCTTTTGAAGATCAATGAAGGAGATTATGGCTATTTCGTTAGATCAATTAAACAAAATGAATGGGGTTCATATTCAGTATACTTGCAGAAATGGAGAAAACTGTACCACGTCGAACTATAGAGTACAGTGAACGTATGCTTGCTTAACTGGGTAATGCATTGGAAATGGAAGAGAGGAAGGAAAAGGGGTAGTGTAAAGGGTGTGCGAGTCGGGAAAAGGTGTGATTACACCAAGTGGTCATATCTGGCTTATTTTTTCTAATCATTTTTTTTATGGTTTTTCTATTTTTAATATTGTATCGTATTTTAATATTGGAATATTACAAAACAAACAAACAAAAGTCTAGGGTGAATTCAAGATGATCTTTATCAGTCAAGAGAGTCATCTGACGGACAACCGTTGCACATTTTTTTTGATTCACGTAGGTAGTTGGAACAGAAAAAGTAGACACCAAATCTACAAAAAGACCAATATAACAACTTCACTTAGTTAAGATATTTAATTTTTCAATTAATGTGTCAATAGAAGGTTGCCTTTAATTATAATGAACCAGTTTAGACAAAATTACATGACACATGATACTAGTAATCAAGGCAGCCATCCTCCAGAGGGACTCTGTGTGCATCCTCTAATATTATTTTTATTTCCATTGATAATCTTTTTTCAAAAGAAATAAACTAGGAAAATTAGTTATTTCCCCTTTAAAATCAACGTTCCAGCCAACGTGAGGGGATTTGGGTTATAGTGTATCAGTAACAATAGCACCCGCAAACATTCACCTAAAACACTTCCTAACCCTTTTAGTCATATTTAGTGGATGTCGAATTGGGAAGTGTTTGAAAATGGCTATTAAAAAAAATAAAACATAAAAGTGACCAAGCAATCGGGGTAATTCCCCTTTAAAATCTCCTTTCCGAAGTAACCAAAATCGGTGTGGTGGAGTTTGATAAAAAGCCTATGAGGGTAGGTACAAACAGAGAAGGGGAACACAGCTGGCCACCAAACAGAAAAACAAATAGGGATTCAGCCCCATCGCCATGGTCAAAGCGCAGAATTGACATAACACCAACTGTCTTAAATCGTCCGTTAGTGCATAAATTGAGTGAGAGCTTGACACCATGGTTTCAGTAACCGCTATATTAAATAGGAACAGTAACGGACGGACCCTCGCCGTGTAATGCCCTTTACAATCCGACTTTCCCCCGCTGTGCCCCATGTTGGGCCGGAAAAGCGCGCGCTGCGATGGTGTCCTCGAGATATAGCACGCTCTTCGGGGCACCGCTGCGCGTGTGGGAGTCTTCATTCCCGGCAGCGGTCCCAGACGCCCCCCTCGCCTTGGTCCCCCACCCCCTTCTTACCCCTTTCCGCCCCCTCCCCGTGGCTCTTGCGCCTGGTTTCCCGTGCGCCACACACGGCCGACGCCCGCCCGCCTAGCACACGCGTCGAGAGCCGTGTGTCAGTATGTGACACAGCCACCACCGGTCGCCCCACCTCCGTCGGCGCCGCAGCACACGGGGGTTGTGCCCTGCCGGTGGTGTTGTTTTGTTTTGGTTTTTTTTTTTTTTTTTTTTTTTTTTTTTTTGTTTTCGCGGGGGCGGACGCGGACGTTTCAGCATTGTCTGGTTCCCCCCCTCCCCGCGCCTCTGTCCCGCGTCTCCCCGGACACACCGACAGCAGTCCCCGGCCTCACACGCGCCACCCCACCTACCCCGCCACCATCTCTTCGCGTTCCGCCTCCTCTGGGCCGCCACAGACGGGGCGGCACTTGCCGTCTGGTCGCACCCCCTCGGCGTGTCTTGCGCCATCCCTCCGTTTTTGCTCTCAGGCGGGTCGCGCCCGCATCAGGCGCTCGGCTGCTCAGCGGCACGCCGCGCGGTCGGCACACAGGCCCACCCGGCGCTCACGGCCGACACGAGCGCCGGGAGAGCTGCAGGGGACGCGAGCAGCCGGACAGCAGACGGGCCGGTGGCGCGTGACGGGCACCCTGCCAGCGCACCGCCCGCGCGCGCCGGCTGGTCGCCCAGCACCGGCACCACCCCCCAGCCGGGCGGACCCGCGCCGCGAAAGACGGATATTAATGGGAATGGTAGAGAGAAGAAAAGATGGATAGAAAATAACAAGAGGCGGACCGATAAAAGAGAAGAGACAGGTCGAGAGGGCAAGGAGGATGAGAGGAGAAGAGGGGAAAGGTTTGGAGAGGGAACCGGTAGGAGACGACAGGGGCACGGGGGAAGAGGGCAGAGAGGGAACCGAAGGTAGAGAAAGATGGGACAGGAGGAGAGCTGGCGCGCCAGAGAAACTGATATAATAAAGGAAGAAAGAAGAGAGAAATAAAAAAAATAAAAAAAATAAAAAAGATCAAAAAAAGAGAAAAATAAGGAAAAGGAAAATTTTGTTTTTATTGGTGTTTTTTCCTTTTTTTAAAAATCCACTTCCACCAACTTGGACAATTGTGCACATGGTGCAATTTCGGACAATCATGCACCCTCGAAATTGTCCAAAAACGCTTCTCAAACTTTTAGTGTATCTTGAGTAGGGTTCCCGCAAATTGCCACCCATGGATACCCCTACTAATTGAAAGATAAAAAGTGTTTAAGGGCGTCATCACTTCCTGAGTGGATCAATAAGGATTTCACTGATTTAAATGATTTGAGAGATTATACAAACACAGTCCTTAGCATGTTGTAACGTCTCCAGCATCAATTTTCCAGAAATTGTATCATTCTAACATTGAAAACTGAAAATACTCAGCAAATGTAGTATCAAAGGGCAAATAATAACCATTCTTGTACTTGTAGGTCTATGAGCGCAACCTATCAGAGGTTTGTGAACTAAATCTATATATACAGCTAAATCTATTCCGTTATCCGTTATACAGGATCATGCAGAAGGTGTTTGCAATTTGAACACGTTCGACAAGGCAATTTTGAGGACCAAGAAAGAACAAAAGATAGAAAAACAAATGGCTACGGCAGTGGATGTCGCGAATTCATTGCCCGAAATCTATGAGTTTATTGAACTTCACCTGAAGACGAAAATCTGACGTTGACGAATAGAATTCTTCCGAGTCAGTAGATAAAATCGAATTATCTTGTAATTCTATTTAAAATGGCGTTTGAGTAGAAAGAGCCTCTTTTTTATAGAAGTAAGGCCTTTAGTGTTTTTAATCTTTTGTTTTAATGTTAAAAAAGAGTTTGACAAATTTTTATATAAAAATGATTGTCCACATTGATAATAATTTAAAGTATTTTTTTGATTGCCATTCTTTCATACAGCCTACTTCAAGAACTGAAGAAATAAAGGAATCAAAGGGATGAGATAGGGGAGGACTGAAAAACGGGTGCCAAAAACTCAGAGTGTCCTCTGTAAAAAAGGCCCGTCCGTTAGCGTTAGAAAACATGGAAAAGTTGCATTTCAACTCCAATAATGGGAAATACGCAAAAGCGGTAGAAATAGCTTAGGGTTTAAATGTGTTATTTAACAAAACACAATTTCCTGGCATAGGAAAACATGAATGAATCTTCCGATTATATTGTTCGCCTATAAGGTCTGTAAATATTATTATAATAGGTTCACCAGTCATGGACAAAACGGTAAACATCTATAACCTTAATCTGCATTTAACGTTTGGTTTGAAAACATGATTTCTTAAAACTTTGTAATAATCATTTAAAACAAGTTTGATATTTTGCGCTATAGAGGCTTTACTTTGGGCATGGATGTTGTACTTGTTTTTTTCTATACTTGCAACGTTGAATGAAAACATATTTTAATGTAAATGCAAAACAAAACAATCTTTGTAAATATCACCATTATTTCTTTGATACGTTGAAATATAGGTTACTTTATTTTTAATATTTGACCTTTGAAATATTTTCTTTCAAAAACATAAGGTCGCAATGGGGGGTAAATGAAAGTTTTCGTCATATCTTTTGCAAAATACACAGCTACTAAACTTCTGACGCCCTAGATCTGTGTTCTACAGTCTCGGCGCGTCTGGGTCGAGTTGTTTTTTTTTTTTTTTTCTGGTTGTTACTTGTGGTGTTTGTGTTTTTTTTTTTTAAAAGATAAAATTATTATTTTTTGAGTGTTATTTATAGGCTGTGTGTACTTTTTTGGCATTATGTAAAGTAAACAAGGGCGCCCCTGTAAATTGAGTTCCTCGAAAAAAATTGAATGTTTCAAAAACAAAAGTCTAGAAACACTGTATATGGTTAAGATAGTATCCCATGTAAGATAATATATTTACGTTTTAGACTATGGATTTAATCTTCCTTGGCCATGTTTTATGATATTAAGTCTCTCATGCTATGAATGCTTCAATAAAGTTTTTACTAGAGAAACGTTGATGTAATGACAATTTTAATCGATAAGGAGAATGGTTTATTCTCACTTGGTTCAATCCCACGTGGTCCATTTTCATCGCTTTCCACTTCCCACTTGGTCTATTTTCCATTTTGTTTGAAGTTGGAAGCGAATAAATGGGAATTTGACAACATGGGCTTAAACGAAACGGGAAAACAAAGCGAGTTTGGCCAAATTGTAAGTTACTGAGGAGGCTTGGCATTACACACCGTATTTTGTAGTTTTGTTTGTATGTGTGTATGTTTAAACGGTTCTTTGTATATAAAAAATTATGAGGAGATATTAATATTTGTAAATACGTACGTAAATTTTATTAAGCTTTGTAATATATTTTTGAAGTATTTGGTCAAATCTTTGTTTTCCTTTGAAGAAGAAAAGAATGCACGATGTGGTGGTAGGTAACCTAGAACCATGGAGAGTTGCCGTAAAGGTATTACGAGTAAATGTATTAGATATTTTTAAGCTCTGGTAATGACCGTCTCAAAAACATGAGCTTGGAAATACTAAACGATGTGTTTAGAGATCTTGTGAAAGTACTTCCGCACTGATTTTATTGTCATTACGGGAAACCGTTTGGCATCTCTTGAGCTATTTAAGCTTTATACGAGTTCTATGTACTTGTTTGGTGAACATAGTATTTTGAGTATACTTTACTTTGTGATCTTTACTTTATGTGTGTGTGTAGTATACATTGTGTGCTTATATATAAATTTGCAAAAGAAAGTCCAAGAACACTGTATACACATGGCCATGGCAGTGTCCCATGTAAAATAAGGTTTTAAACCCTGTCATCTTCCGTAGTCGACTTTCACGATTTTACAAGTTTCTCATGAATGTCTGAAATAAGTCCTTTATAGAATATTGTTGAGGTAATGACAATTTGTAATCCATAAGGAGAATTGCTTATTCTCACTTGCTTCATTTCCTTCTGTTGCTTCACTTTGTGTTGAATTTGCATTTTCTCCGACTCAATTTGAACGGAATAAATGGGAATTTGACAATAGGGACTTAAATGAAGTGGGAATTAGACCAATGCAAGTAGGATTGGACCAATATGTTAGTTACCAAGAATAATTGGCATTGCTCCTGTACTTTGTGGTAGTTTTTGTTTGTGTGTTTAATCCGTACTTTGTATACAAAAAAATGATGAAACCAGTGTAGATTAACCCTCGTCCAACCAAGGGTGTTTCTACTACATTAATTCACGACTGGGGGTTACTACCCCCCTGATCTTTCGTAGTTAAGGAACATAACGTCATCTTGTTTGGTATCAGTGTGTACTACATATGTACATAAAGTACAAACATATCAAGTTTAAATAATATGACTAACTGAGAGCTTATTTATAAGCAAATCTCCAAAATCAAGGGTTTTCGACCGTTTTCTCCATTCCTGCAAACAAAATTGGCATTTATTTGGCAATGATGGGTGCCAAAGTAAGCATACATATGTTATTACTCTAAAAAAATAAAGGATAAAATACAAAAAATACTGTCAGTATTTGCTTACGGTACCATCATACGTATCATAAGTACCATTTTTTGGCATTTTACAGAGTAAAGTATAGGAAGGTGGCAACCACCCTACCTACCTTTCGACTTTGACAGGATACCCTGACCTTCCTGAAGGTGGTACCTCAAATTTTTGGTCGCTAAAATGACCGCAAAGGATGAACTTACAATTTAGATCAAATTCGTTTGCGGTCGGACGAGGGTTAACATGATTATGAGGAATTAATATTTGTAAATACTTACATTTGAAGTATATGTAGTTAATTATGCTTCGTAACCTTTTTTGAAGTATTTTTCTGTTTTACTTCGAACGCATGATTTGTTGGTAGGTGATAGAAACACGGACAGTTGCAGCTCTACCTGTTACCATGTAGAGTGCAATATTTTCAAATCAAAGATATGTAAAAGTTCTTCCTCTAGAGATATATAATTGATAATTAAACATATGGTTCAATTTTGGTAGCGTTGTATTAAGATATGAGTGTCTATGCATTTTGTAAGCTGCCTGTTGAAACATTCTGACGTAGTTGAAGATGTTTCAGGTAAAACAAAGTGCAGATTATCCTTTCCAGTGTTGTTTGTGTATCACTATTTTGAATTCCTTTTTTTTACCATCGATGGGTAGTTGAATGGCCCAATTAGGCGGCTGATCTTAGTGTTGAAGCTAATCTTGCTCGTATTTTGGGTTTAACCATTGAAAAAATTACATACACATTTTTTCATGAAAGTGAATTGTAGTACAGATTTCCTTTATCACTATTTCAGACTGTATTGACAGTCTTGTGATGGCTCAATCTGCCGATTGGTGTATCTGTTTCAATTGATCCATCCATCCATCCATCCATCCATCCATCCATCCATCCATCCATCCATCCATCCATCCATCCATCCATCCATCCATCCATCCATCCATCCATCCATCCATCCATCCATCCATCCATCCATCCATCCATCCATCCATCCATCCATCCATCCATCCATCCATCCATCCATCCATTCACACAAACCCATCTCATCCACCCACCTACCCACCTATGTACCTCTAAATGTTTTTTGAATAGTGTGAGTGGGTCTGGTGGGTGTGTGGATCCCCTGGAGTGCCCAGAAAGGGAAGAAACGATATGATAGATAGTTACATGTATACATGTCGTGTTAAATTCAACGCTCTGCATGCATTTTTATATCTTTCACAAGATACGGGTGTCTAATTAGACCTAAAATAATCTCCTAAGTTTTAGTTACATACACTATTCACTCATCTATCTGTCTGTCGTAACACGTTTGCAACCTTAAAGATATTGTAGTTTTAATTGACGTCAAAATGATTAGGATTTGTGTCAATATTTAATCCGAGCCTAGAAATCATCACATTACATTTGAAAATATTTTGTTGTTACTCTCACAATAACAAATGTAAATGTACAGTCGAATCATCTATGCAAGTCTATTTAAGGCTTTGTAATATAATTGTAAAGTAAGTTGGCAAACCTATGTTTTTGCTTTGAATAAAAGAATGCATGATTTCGGTAGGTAACCTAGAAACATGGCAGTAACTGGTAAACAGGTGAGAACGCGAAAGAGGTGCAAATATATTACGAGTAAATGTGTTAAATATTTGACTGTTCTGGAGATGACCATTTCGAAAACATGAGCTTGTAAAGGATAAATGACGTGTTTTGAAAGCATGTAAAAGTATGCGCGTAATTAACTTATGACATTACGGAAAAACTGTTTGAATTTTAACTATTTAGCTTCATATGCGTTCTCTGTATTTGTTTGGTAAACCTAGTATTTTTGAGATAGGTGATTTTTGTTTTTCCTTTATGTGTGTGTAGTATACATTATGTGCCTCTAAATAGTTGATGCACAATTGGCAAAAGAAACCCCGTGAACTTTGTACATATCCCGGGGTACATATATAGCTATGATGGTATCCCATATAAATAATACCATGGTGTTAGCTGGAAGTCATATTCCGTGGTCGATCTTTACGATATTACAAGTCTCTCATACCATCATGTCTGGCAATAAAGTCCTTCATGTATAGGACATTTTTGAGGTAATGATAATTTGTAATCCATTGCTTATACTCACTTGGTCCATTTCCTGCTATTGGTTCACTCCCATTTGTCCGGATTTCTCTTTCTCCAACCCAATTTTGGTATAAATTTGGATTGATTGAGCCCTTATTTATTGGTCAAGCTATGAGTTGCAAAAATATTGGGCGAGACGCACCAGTCGAGGCTTAATATTTAAAATTCATGGCGGAGGGACAATAAATAAAGGGCTCGTAAATCAGCCAATTTTATCATTATTAAGTCTTGGAATCCAATATTTTCCCACACCTTGGACTCCTATACAAAACATAATTTTTCAAATTGGAATGGAATAAATTGTGAAATGTGTGGACAACACGCGCTTAAACGATATGGGAATTGCACCAATGCAAGTGGATTGGACCAAGTCGTTAGTTCCCGAGGATAATTGGATTTGCCCACCCTTTTATCCGTAGTTCTTAGTTTAGTGTGATGTTTAATACTTACTTGTATATAAATAATTGATCGGAGGCTTGTGTATGTTATCGCCTGTTATTATGATTATGCCAATTAGATGATGTGTTAATACGACCTTAGAGGAATTTATATGCAGGTTATTTAGCTTTGTAATATAATTGTAAAGTAAGTTGGCAAACCTATGTTTTTGCTTTGAATAAAAGAATGCATGATTTCGGTAGGTAACCTAGAAACATGGCAGTAACTGGTAAACAGGTGAGAACGCGAAAGAGGTGCAAATATATTACGAGTAAATGTGTTAAATATTTGACTGTTCTGGAGATGACCATTTCGAAAACATGAGCTTGTAAAGGATAAATGACGTGTTTTGAAAGCATGTAAAAGTATGCTCCGTATTGTACTTATGAACATTACGGAAAACTGTTTGAAATATTTGAAACTATTTAGGCTTCATATGCGTTCTCTGTATTTGTTTGGTAAACCTAGTATTTTTGAGATAGGTGATTTTTGGCGGCTAGTGTGTGTAGTAACATTATGTTGCCTCTAAATAGTTGATGCACAATTGGCAAAAGAAACCCCGTGAACTTTGTACATATCCCGGGGTACATATATAGCTATGATGGTATCCCATATAAATAATACCATGGTTTAGCCTGAAGTCATATTCCGTGGTCGATCTTTACGATATTACAAGTCTCTCATACCATCATGTCCGTGGAATAAAGTCCTTCATGTATAGGACATTTTTGAGGTAATGATAATTTGTAATCCATTGCTTATACTCACTGTCCATTTCCTGCTATTGGTTCACTCCCATTTGTCCGGATTTCTCTTTCTCCAACCCAATTTGGTATAAATTTGGATTGATTGAGCCCTTATTTATTGGTCAAGCTATGAGTTGCAAAAATATTGGGCGGACCAGTCGAGCCTAATATTTTAAAAATTCATGGCGAGACCAATAAATAATGGGCGTATCATCCAATTTTATCATTATTAAGTCTTGGATCCAATATTTTCCCACACACCTGGATCATACAAACTAATTTTTCAAATTGGAATGGAATAAAATGTGAATGTGACAACACGGCTTAAACGATATGGGAATTGCACCAATGCAAGTGGATTGGACCAAGTCGTTAGTTCCCGAGGATAATTGGCTTTGCACCCTTTTATCCTGTAGTTTTCGTGTGTATGTTTAACCTTTACTTGTATATAAATAATTGATCGGAGGCTTGTGTATGTTATCGCCTGTTATTATGATTATGCCAAATTAATATGGTAATACGTACTTAGAGGCCTTTAATCTGCAGTTTATTTAGCTTTGTAATATATTTGAAGTATTTGGTCAGATCGTTGCTTGGAATAAAATAATTCACGTTCGTTTCATGTTCTAATCAAAACTCCAAAACATTTCAGTGCCTACATAAAATATAATTGTGGTACAGACAGTGAACGCATGCCAAAATTACTTATTGTATATACATGCACAAATTATTTCGCTAGAGTACTACTTGGTGGCAGGCAATCTGTAGCGTTATTGTTGTAAGATAGAAGTTTTTATGCATTTTGTATGTGCCCTGTTGAAAATATTCTGACGTAGTTTCAAGATGTTTCATGTAAAACAAGTGGTATTCCCATTTTTCAGTGCGATTTGTGTATCACTGTTTGGATTTGATCTCTATATTGAAACATGTTATTTTTTCACCGTTTGCTGAGTTCCAAATTAGTGGCTGAAATTTGAGTAGAAGCCATATTTGTTTGGAATTTTGGAATCAAAACATGGAAGAAATAGCATAACTGTTTCACAGATATTTGGCAATGCAAAGACTTTCTTCTTTTCACTATTTCGGATTTGTTTCAGTTGACCCCTCCCTCTCTCCCTCCATCCTCTCCCTCCCTCCCTCCACCATCCCATCCCATCCATCCCATCCAGCCACTCCACCACGCCAGCCCATCCAGCCATCCAGCATTCCACAGACCCACCTACGTACCGTCTAAATGCTTGTGGATATGTGTGAGTGGGTATGTGATATTTGCGGTTTAAAAGCGTCGAGAAAGGGAAGAAACGATATGATAGATAGTTATATCCTAACATTAGGAGACATTTGTTTGTTATTCACTCATTTAGACGTATCCATTTGTTTGCGGTTTATTCCGTCAAATGGATATGTAGATTAATTTATTCAAACAAGAGTAATCCACAAGAACTAACACGGATTTAATATATTAATGTAAATAAGCGACTCCTATAACCTAATGCATTAGTAAAATGTCTCCCTAAATGTATCATTTTTCCTTATTATTATAGTTTGGGTTTATACATGTTTATTTTCAACATCTATCTATCTCACTACTTATCCCTCCTCTCTTAACACGTTTGCAACCTTGAAGATATTGTAGTTCGTACGTTTAATTCGTATATCAACAGATCAGGATCTGGTTTTTTTAAAATATTTATCGTACTAGCAATTACTTGCTATTGATATTTGAAAAACTGTGTCACTGTTTATTAATGTAACGAAGGAAGGAACTCTATGGATTTGAATGGTAATTCGCCCATGATAATTGCTTAATGACTTCTCCAAAATCATCGTTCAATTTCTGTCTTGACCATCCCAATAATATTGGCATTTACTCTAATTAGCTCTACTTGTATTCAGTCACATTCACAGCTTATACAAAATCTCTAAAGGAAAAAAAAAAAAAACCATAAACTAGGACTTAGAGAGTGTTGATAAAAGTATGTTTGACTTGCACAAGAGAATCATAAATGGTTGTATGTGTGGAACGAATAGTTTATCCAAATTCGATAAACTCCCTGTTTATCAGACGATAAAACTGGGTGTTTTTCGTCGTATCCTAGATTATCGAATTGATAACCTAGTTTTTCCAACAACCAACCCTAATATCGGTTGATCAAAACCATTTATTACAGAATTTGATTCAACCTAATTTACGTAATTGAAAAACTAGAATTATCAAAAACAATGATTTGGTCGATATAGTCCTGCAGAATGGTGCAAGATCTAAACCTATTGGTCATTTTGGGGAAAAGTACCAATTTTTGGCACCGATGTAGCTCTTGATATGCTAAAAAATCTGGTCTAGGGGCCAAATTAATTTCCTTTCAAAATGGCCGCCAACTTCAAAATGTCCATGTTTGTCGTGCTTTCTAATGTTTATTTGATCAAATTACTCAATTGATTGTGTTTCGTGCCATGTTTAGACAGAAATCCCTTGATTGACACTCCATTGGAATTTCATTGTTTACATAGCAAAATTGATCCAAAATGGCGAAAATCCAAAATGTCGGCCAATTTGTCACGAAACGTATCCCTTTGATTATCAAGAAATGGTTTTTCTTGATCCTTTGTTATGATTCCATTAGTCTGTTATTGAACAATGAGCATTAAATATTCACCTTACGAATACCACCAAATTAATTGAATCCAAAATGGCGGCGAAAATCCAAAATGGCGGCTAATGTCACCTTAAGCTTATCCTTTGATTATCAAGAAATGAGTGTTGCTTGATCTTGAATAGCGCCCTAAGGAAGGAAATTCACCTCAACCTTAATGAAACCAATTAAGGCCTGTTGTTAAATGTCTTCTTTCCATTATCATTTTGGCCAATTGGCTGCCAAATCTCGAATGGCACATACTGTTTAAAGGGCCACTTACGTGCCTGTATGGTTCCTCCGTGCTACTTGAATACACGTGCTAGAATTTCGGTAGAATCCGAGAATCGATTCTCGCAAAGATTCTCGTAACTGATTTGCGTGAATCAATTTTGCTTCTCGTAAACTTTAGAACTTAATACAGTAGTGAATCATTGATTCCCGCAAAATTTGCTTTGGAGAATCACATGATTCTCGCACACAGTGACAAAATTCTACCCCTGATGAATCTCATGCCGTTCAAAATTGCCACCACCCAAAAAAGAGGAGTATGACTCTACAGAATTACATGGTACCTTAATAACATTGTACAAAGGTCCTCACTCATAACTTTCCATGCAAAATTCCTATTGATTTAGATAGATGTGTTTTGTTAGTGCTAGACTATAGTAATATCCCAACTAGAGGGACATAACTAAATCAATGTGCCCTTACTTAAATCATTTGGCATTTGGCAAGAAGTATGTTATATTGTTCTACTTCTATACATGAAGTTGCTTTTGTAATTTCTGCCGTGACTATAGCTTCCTTTGAATGTTAGGGTTTTTCTAATGCAAAAAAATAACATCAGCTGACATGTGTAACAATCTCCAATGTCGATGTCCATGTTCTTCCGGAACCCCACAGAGGAACTGATAGTCACCGCCACCATACCCAGGATGGGTCCTTGTCATCGAGAGACCACGTCGACAATTTGGAAGTGCTAAATGTGAAGCTCCCCGTTGCAGAAGCAACCTCAATATCTGCCGACCAGCGAAGTCCTCACCATTGATCTCACTCTATCAAAGATATACAGTCTACAAATCTCCATCATTAGATTCAAGCACCCGCAATCAATTTCTGATTCCATCCACCCAACCTCATTTCTTCATTGGCGATTTCAACAACCATAGTACTCAATGGTTCTACAATGAAGCCAATAATGACGGACAAGCTGTGAAGAATTGTTTATATACAATCAACATCTACATCATCACTTCACGACAACTAGCTGCCGCCATTATTTTATAGTGCCCATTGGAAGAGAGGTTTACAACCCTGATCTAGCTATTGTTGGCAAAAACCTCTTACCTGTGTAGCAAGATTGTCATGAACCTATTCCACTAACTCAACTACAATCCAATGCCTGTAGTAAGATCAAACAAAGTGCCTTTAAGCGTCGCTTAACTACAGAAAAGCAGACTGGCAAGGGTTCATTGATGATCTGGATCAGAACATGAATAGGGTTGCTCCAAAACCCCATAACTATGACAACTTTTGCCCAAGCTAGTGAATAAGACTGCCAAGAGATTCATACCAAAGAACTGTATGACGGAATTATACTACCAGGGGCCTTTCCAGAATCTCTAAAGGATATCTAGGGTATTCCACCATTTTTGAAGCTGATCCTTTCTCAGCTAAAACACTGCTCACGGTGAGCAAATTGTCAGAGACAAGATCAACCTGCACACCTTGAAGAATCCACCGAATGACCCATAAGTCCAAGAAAGTATGGTCTACCATCCGAAGCTTGTCGAAGTATATTCAACAAAACTTCCACCATCATCCCAATGTTTTACACCCAACCAGTTGCCCATCAACTGCTTTTAAATGGCAAATCAGCAAGAAGCCCAAGAAATCAAACTAGAGCGTACCGTAGAGGTATAGTGGCGACCTCTGGTTTCAATTCGCCCCGCTAACATGACAAACTCGAAACCGGCATTGCGAACTTCAATCAGGAAAATCATTAGGCCTTGACAACACCTAAAGCCTGGGGACCTCTTCTAAAGCCTGGGAAAGATCCATCCGACCCCAAGAGCTACAGACCAATATCATCCTCATTTTGCCGAAGAGTCTCTCCAAAGCTTTGGCTGAACTCACCCCTATTATGAGGAAAACCACTTACGTGCAAAAATCCTTTCAAGACACATGTGTGCGCTTGCCATCTACCAACCGTGAAGTCAAACTTCAGCTTAAGACCATGGTCTGGAACACCCCTAGAACACTGTGATAATTCTGTCTACCCGAGAGTTAGCTTGGACCGCACTCTCTCTTTCTTATAAGACCCACCTCATGAAGACGAAGAGAAAATTATGGTTCCGCATAACATCTTCACAAACTCACTGGCACAATGGGGTGCCGGCCCCCATACCCTAAGATCGACGGCAATTGTCATGTGCTACTTATGTGCAGAGGATGCTTGCCCTGTATGGGAAGGTCAACCCATGCCAAGAGCTTGAATTCCAGCTAGTAAAGTGCCTCATAACGGCTTATCACAGGATGTCTCGCCCCCAACTACAACGGACAACTTTACATCCTCAGGCAGTGATAGCTCCACCAAAACTAATCTGTCGTAGTGTAGCGAGCATATCATGCAAGAGCATAGCTGACAAGTATAAATCTAAGGACAGCCATCTATGTCAAGACAAAAAACACCAGCTGCTAACTTAACCTTAAATCCAGAAAGAGTTTCTTAAGGAGTCCAACCCCTTGAAAGGAGTTTAAAGAGTTCGCCTTGGTGGGACAGAAAGAAAGAAGTGGTATCACTAAGTAAATTATGGGTATGAACTTTGATGAGCATCTCCCACTGGAGCGGACTCGGGTTGAAATGCGAGGGTCTCAACAGATTGAGCACCAGAATCGGAAAAATCCAGGTTTTCCTTGCAGAAGTGGGGGCGTACTGGGGTCCGTTCGCGACCTATGCGTAACCTATGGTATTTCATACAAATAGCCTGTTCAACCCGTTACAAGTGCTTGGATAAGTTGGTCCATCAGGCACGTAGATTCAGACTGCAGTTCGCGAACGGCACTGGAAACAGCCCACGGACAATGGAAGTCTTTGCGCTGCCCAATGTTGGCGCAACAATGCACCGACAAGGACTGTGCAGAATTCAGTGGAAGCAGCCAGACATTGCACCATGGCTACCCTGGCTGGATCATAAGTGAGACCACGGTGTTTGGAACGTACAAGAAGACGCCTTGGCACAGCATCCACCAAGACATCTCTATTTACATTACAGACACCTTCAGTAGTTTTTGAGGACATTCTTTTGATGCCTCTGGTAAGGTTGTTCATACAGGTTCCCACAAACTGTGAAAGCTGGCAATTTTTCCAAACCCTGTCGCTGATATGGTTAGTTCTGGAGGATCGCAGCAATTGCTTGCCCCCAGAATTTCCTGCCTGATATGCTGCCCTGTTTGAGTGTTGATACAGTGCATCTGGGTAGGTGGATATGAACTCAATGGATCTCCATTTATGAGCAAATAACTCTTCCGAGGAATCATCAAACACTCTCACTCCTGATCTACGGAGCTGTTCTGTCGTACATGAGGACAACGAATCTTTCAATTGTTGGCATTAGTTTTCTTTATGTATATATGAAGGAAAGGAGTTATTCCAAGGGTTGCAAAGCAAAAATTGTTTACAAATCAGGGGGAGACTTGGCTGCTTCCCATGCGGTCTTGTTGCCTTGTGCAAGCGGTGAGGGTGAAACATCAGCAGAAGACGGAAGCGTGCTCTGGTACTAGGGGTCTGGCATCGTATGTGTGCTGCTATGATCTGCAATCTTTTCCAGTCCCAAATGCTAGCCAGAGTCCAGTGAGGTTGGCCTGGCAGGAACAAGGCTACAGAAAAAACAAACAAACAGCAGTATGTGTTCCACAGTGCGCGGCACGTTACTTGGTATTCCTTGAGCGCAGCATCGGCTGCATGAAGTAGAAACCGCTATCCGTTCTTTATGTGTGCATGGAGATAGGTACACCATCACCCACTAAACACTATGAAGGGATGCATTACAATACAATGTAGAATGGTGTTATACAAGTTAAAGGAAATAAACAAAAGAAGACTGAATGAGTAAATGAATGACTGAAACCACTAAAAATCCTTTGGTACTTTTTAACAGTGATGCCTGGCAGACCACATCCATTTTCCGGTATTTTGGTCCATTGTAAACATGAATTAAGTACTACTTCGTATTAAATACTAACAGTCTCTTCTAACAAATGCATTAGCAGCTATTGTGAATATTACAAGCATTTTAGAAATTATCTACACATTGAAAGTACAAGACAGCCACGTAAACTTAACTGGTCGAATGGCCTTAAACTGGTGGGTACAACTTGCAAAGAACGTCAGCATTAATATTTAAGCATATTATTAAATTGATAGTGGGCAAAAGTACCATTTTGAACATGACGTCATCTTTGTTTATTTAATACATACACACAATAATGTAAAATTGTTTACAGACCAAGACCAACAATTAATGTTTTATAATTTTGATTAAATCTTATCAGTTACCATGACACATGTAAAATCAATACTAGACCTTTAACATATCAAATTTTACAGTGGCTGCCATTTTTAATTTGGTATTCATTTGAATATGCAGCCATTTTGGATATCATGTACATTGGCATTACAAAAATAAGTAGGTTTGGATAGTTGAGTCCCAAGTTGTTAGAAAAATCAACGAAACCCCATGGTTTGTACTGTTAATTACAAAAAAGCATCTTTTTCCTGTGCGCAGCAGCCATCTTGATTTTAGGGCTCCATGTGTACCGCCCTTTTGAATTAAACTACGCATTTGGTGAAAAAACAAAATATTGATTTAAAAAGTAAACCAATCTTATCTGCCCTATATAAATAAAGTTTAAATTATGTTTGAACCATATATTATGCCTTTTATAGGGTGGCGCCATTTTGAAAATGGCGGCCATTTGGAAGGAAATTAATTGGCCCCTAGCCCAGAATTTGTTAGCACTATCAATAGCTACCTCTGGCGCCAAATTTTGGTACTTTGTCACGCAAAATGCACAATACTTTCAATTTCATTCACCATTCTGCAATACTAATATTGAGGGTTTTGAAAACCGAACACGTTTATCAAATTTGATAATCCTGGTTGTATCGAATGAGATCTGGATGTAGCAAATCGAAAAAAAACCAGGTTTTACAAAAAAAAAACACACACACAATAATCAGTTAATATTATGGGTTCTAATTAAATCTTATCTTTGTTGTATCGAATTGAAAATCTAGGTTTATCAAATCGATAACCCAGGTTTATTCAAAAAAACCCATGACCTCGGTCGATATTCAGGTTTTGAAACCATGAATAATCAAATCGAAAAACTAGGTTTATATCAAAATTCGATAAACCAAGATAATCAAATCGAAAAACTGGGTTTATCTAATTTGATAACCAGCATTATCAAAAATCGAAAAACAGGTTTATCAAATTTGAAATTGTTTAACCCGGTTATCGAAGTTTGATAAACCTAGATTATCATTGTGATAAACCAAGATAACCGAATTTGATTAACCCAGTATAATCTAGGATAATAGCGAAAACCCAGGTTACTCGCTACTAAACTGCCGTTAATCAATTTTGATACCTATCGTTCCATATAGTGTAATACTGGCATCTTGCTAGTATTCAATGATAGGCTTATCTGCTAAGCCTTTTAAAAGCTTTCAAATAATAAAGCCCTATATATTTATTACTGATCTAGATACATGAATTATTCCGGTGGTCTGGGTTTCTGACCGTGGTCATTTTCTCGGAGGACCGAGGGTCGCACGTTCTGAAACTTTGTGGGTGGGTGCCGCCCCTTGACCTTCGAAGACCGTGTATTGGTTAGTGGGATCAAAGGTCATCAGGGTCATTCAAGTCAAAAAATGGTTTTTCAAACAATATGCTTTAAAAAGCCATGGTGACGCGAACCCGGGGACCGCCTAATAATATATTAATGTTTTGGGAATGTCATACATGCAACAACACCAAAAACAACACAGCTACTCTGTGAAGTGAACAATGTAAGGGGCGGCTATCATATATAAGAAAATTATATATGTATAGAAACCTTGATGTTAATGATGGTGGCTCATAAATTAATCACGTCACCTATATATTGGTATTCGGATTCCGGTCATTTAAAGTTTCTAAAAAGTTTCATATATAGAGCTTTAATTTGCTGACAGAAAAAAACATGGTTGATAAATGTACCAGGTGTGGGTATAAATACACCAAAATGAATACAGGTGAGAATAAAGTTGAATGAAGAGGGATATGACTTTTCTTACTTTGGCAATAAACGATACGGTTAATATTTACTTTCATAATGAACATATTCCCGTTACTTCAAATACTTCAAAATAATTTTGCAACTGGATTTCAGAGGCAATTCCTTTAACATTAAAGTTGATGCTCTCAACCTGTGTATACTTACTCACTCCATTGTGGTACATGCTACGATGTTGTTATTGTTGACCAGCTGATCAGGAGTGCTAGTCACAGAGCCCGTAGTCCAGAAGGTGATAAGTCAGGTCTAGGTCATAGAAGGAGCGCCAAGAACATGTCGTCTCGTGTACTAATGTACGAAATGATTGTGTGCAGTAAAAAACCCCAAAAGTAGCTTCCGTACGTCTCCGTGTGTTTACTTCACTTGGCGACGAGGTAAATCTCGATATGGCAACCTCGTGTGGTAGACGAATTTTAATGAACATAGTGAGTCATGGTCGCGGTTTACATTGATAGACTCTCAGAGTATTTTCAAGCCAATGACATTGACGATGCCACGAAGAAACGTGCCATTCTGAACTCAGTTGTGGGTCCAGCGACCTATGCATTATTTTGTAAGCTACTTCTTCAACCGAAAAGCCCTACGGAGGCAACCGTTTGAAGAGTCAAAATTGCGATGACAAGCCCTGTGTGCCGGCAGTAAGTGTGATTGTTGAAAGATATAAGTTCAACAATACTTTCCATCCTCCGTGACAAGGAACTCAAAGACTTTGTAGCAGAGCTTCAAGGTCAAGCAGACAGTGTGATTTCGGAGACCACTTGGACACTATGCTCCGCGATAGATTTGTTTTGCGGTGGTCAGGGATGAGCGTGTACAGAGAACTACTATCGCAAGGGGACAAACTTACTTTTACCAAGTCTGTGGAGTTAGCACACACGGCTAAATTAAAGCAGACGATCTCGCGAGATATTGCCACGCAGTCCTCACCACCAAAGTCCGCATCGGTGCATAAGTGGGGAAGGGTGGGGCGCCCTCAACAGGCCGGCCAGGTAATCATTCTAGAGGTAAAAAGAAGTCAAAACCTGGGCCCCCCCAGAGTGGTAAATTTTTCATGCTATCGTTGTGGTAGTAAAGAAAAAGTCATACTCCCCTCAGTTGTTGGGCAAAGAATGTAGATTCCATGCCTGTCATGTAATAGGCCACATTGCTAAGGTATGCAAACAGAAACAGGATCGAGCACATTATGTGGCCGAAGGGGAATACCACCCAGGGAGAGAGTAGAACCCCTCCAGTAGAGAGCTCGAATAACTCGAAAAAACAGTGTATGCTGTTACAATCTGGCTCAAGGGCAAGTCATGATCATGACCCAATATTAGTTACTGTTGAAATTAATGAATTGCTTGATATGGAAGTTGACACGGGAGCTGGCCGTTCCCATGATTAGTGAACAGACATATAATAATCTGTGGGACCAGAAGTGTTGTCTTTGTAACCCAGGAGCTAGCACCATTTGTAACACTCTCAGTACAAAGGTTTGAGTGATTAATCTGTAGACAGACTGACAAAAACCCCTGAAACGTGATCTTAAGTGCCGCAAGTGTTGCCTTAGGGAGAGGGGCCAAAACAAGTTTGTACATGGGTCAAATTTGTAAATTGATCCAATAATGTTGAAAAGCACACCATGTTTTTGTTTAAAAAATGTGTCTAACCATATGATTCAGAAAGGTATAGTTTGTAATATGTACACCCTAAAGTTTTATCAGAGTTGTAGGCTAAAAACATCAAAAATCATTCAAAGGGTTCAATTTCAGTTGTACAGGGTAAATTTTAAAATTGCTCCGATTTGGAGAAAAAATTGTGTGCAAATTAAATTGGTGGAGGCTCATAGGATAAAATTAGGAATAGTTTTGAGGTCCTCAAATGCTTTCTTTAGAAAGTAGGGGGGTAACACGATCAAGCCCCATTGAATAATGGACCGTTGACCTCTGTGGCCCCCTCATCGGAAACAAGCATTTAAGAGCAGTGGGGTCAAAACTATTCCTTATTTTAATCCTGATTAACTCCACCAATAATTGCACCATTTTTTATCCAAATTGGAGCATTTTAAATTTGACCCCTGTACAACTTAAATTGACCCTTTTAATTATTGATTTTGCTGTTTTTTAGCCTATACTCCTGAACTTTAGGCTGTACATATTACAAACCTATACCTTTCTGAATCCTTATGGTTAAGACACATAACATGGTGTGCTTTTCAACAGATTTGGATCATTTACAAATTTGACCCCTTTACAAACTTTGTTTGGCCCCCCTCTCCTTAAGCACCACTTGGCTGCACTTTAAGAATCACGTTTCAGGGTTTTTTGTCAGCGTCCACATATTAATCACTCAAAACCTTTTGTACTTGAGATGTGTTTACAAATGTGGTGCTAGCTCCAGGGCTAGGAGGGTTAACTGATGGGTCTCAACGTACACGGGAGAGTATCCCGATAACTTGGTACAGTAAATGGTCCAGTGGTGGCACATCACCAACAGGCAGCATTACCTATTAATTTTGTGGCCGTCGCAGGCCCATCTTTTTGGTAGAACCTGGTTGGTGAAATGCGGTTGATTGGACCGATAATACCTGTAGAGGCCCACACTCAGCTCAACTCACAAAGGACAACATTATGACTAAACATGAGCCGCTGTTTCGCGATGAACTAGGCAAACTTAAGGGTCACCAAGTGGCATATTAGCATTATGCTCATACGCGCAGCCAATTTTTGTAAGCACGCCAATTAACCACTAGCTCTCAAAACAAAAAAGTCGCTGGATGAGCTCCACAGATTGGAGCAGACTGGTGTGATTGAACGGGTAACATTGTCACAGTGGGCACTCCGATAGTCCGTAGTGAAACAATCAGGTGAGCTACGACTTTGGCGGTGACTAATACAACAACAGTTTAATCAATTAAGCACAACCAGATTTGACCCACACCCAGGGTAGAGAACTGTTTGTTCACCAAATTAAGTGGTGGTACACGCATTCACAAGCTGGACCTTAGTACGCTACCAGCAGTTGGGAATTAGACGAGCAAGTCGCGAATTGTGACCATCAATACGCATTTGGGGTTGTTCCAATACAACCGGTGCCCCTATGGTATTTCACAGGCGCCCCATATGTTCCCAAACAATAACCAGGCGCACCATGGACAGCTTATTGGCATATATCCGCATACTGCAACATTTTTGGACGATGTGGTGGTAACGGGTGCCACAGAACAAGAACACTTAAGCAATTTGGACCGGTTTTTGTCCGAAATGGAGGACCTGGATTAACGGCTTTAACAAAGACCAGTGTGTGTTTTGCACCGGAAGTGACATCCTTGGACACAGATAAGTGTCAGCCGGTCTGCAACCAACATATTACATGTCAAGCAATTGTGAATGCACCATTACCCCAGAACCAACATAGTTGAAACATTTTTGGACTATGAATTATTATGGTAACTTCCATCAAAAATGTGTCCAGTCTGTTGGCTCCGATGCATCAGCTGTTGCGCAAAACGCAAGATGGTCATGGAGTACACCAAACTCACAGAGGCCTTTGAACTCTTGTAAGCAAAGACTCTTCAGCAGAAGTATTGGTTCATTTTGACCCAGATAACCTATAGTGGTATCATGTGAACGCAAGCCCATATGGTGTGGGTGCCGTTTTAGCGCAGCAAATGGAAGATGACATGAACATCCGTCGCTTATATCGTACACTATCGCTTTTTTTTTTTTTTTTTCACCGCAGAGCGAACTACTCCCATTTGATCGCGAGGACTGGCATGATCTTGGGAGTTAAGGAAATTCCACACTTACCTGTACGGCAACCTTTTAGCATTACAACCGCCCACAAACCACTTGCTTGGACGTTGGGGTGAAAAGCGTCCGACACCAGCGATGGCTTCAATGCCTCAGAGGTGGTCCTTGACGTTAGCAGCTTACAGATACCACCTTATCTACAAGCGCCTGATTCGCGAATGCTAATGCAGATGGTTTTAGTTAGCAGACTTCCGCTTCCAGAAGAGCCTTACTGTTAAACATACACCGCAACCTGCAGACTTTTATATTGGTTATGGATCAGCTGAGTCCACTCCAGTTAACGCTGACAGGATCAAAACATGGACGTGACGTGATCCTGTGTTGTCGCGAGTACGCGAGTATATTATGAACAGTTGGGCCACAGGCCGTCAGGACAAGATCCTGAGCTGAACATTACTATGTACGCAAAGATGAACTCAGTATCCACAGACTGCATGCTGGTGGGAGCAAGAGTGATCATTCCACCGCAGGAACGGAAGTTACTTCTCGAGGAATTGCATGACACGCACCCCGGCATTGTGAGAATGAAGCGCTGGCCCGGAGCTAACATATTGGTGTCCTAGTTAACATGACTTGGAGAATTTGTTTAAGCAGTGCCAAATTGTCAGACCCAAAGGAAAGCGCCACCAAAAGCGCCACTCTGCAAACCGCACCCATGGGAATGGCCTAGCCTTCCATGTGTCACGTCTCCCCCTAGACTAGACTTCGCAGGCCAAAGTATGGCCCTATGTTTTTGGTAATAGTGGATGCGCGAACAAAATTGATGAAGTTGTGCCCTGAAACGGCGACATCCGCTACAACAATTCGCATCTTCGCGTGATCTTCGCGTACATGGATTTGCCAAATATTATGTTTCGGACAATGACAGCGTATTCACGAGTGAGGAATTTGCGCAATTTATTTATGCGAAACAATGGCATAAAACATGGTTAGATCAGCGCCCTTCCACCCCGCAAGTAACGTCTCGCGGAAAGGGCCGTGCAGACTTTTAGTCAAGTTTGTCAAAAATGCTGATAACCGCATCCAACAAAGTTCGCGGTTTCCTTTTGAAATACCGTATTAACCAATTACCCCCCCCCCCACACAACAACTGGGCAATTCACCGGCTGAGTTTGTTGTTAATGCAGCGTAAACTGCGCTCTCGCCTGGATTTGACACGACCTGACCTGGAAAGCAACGTCACATACTCATCAGGATCAAAAAAAACTCTGACATGCGCACTAACAGCGCGATTTTCTGGTTGGTGAGACAATTTATGCGCGCAACTTTGCTCATGGAGCCAAATGGCTTCCAGGTGAGGTATTGAAAACTAGCCCATTTCTACAAGGTAAAAAATGGGGGATGGGAAGCGGGAAAAGACAATCAAGACCACATGATAGCACGTCATAAGGGGTGGACACACAAGAGGGTCATCACTTCCAGACATCCCTTTGGAGATTCAGATTCGGGCTGGATTCCAGAGGGGGAGGAAAGACCGGGTTGAACAGCAAAGACAACCCACAGTTGCTAACCGTAGATCTCAAAGACAGGTCAAAGCTCCCCAACAGATATGGTTTTGATTAAAAACTAAGAGAAAGTTGGTTGCTTCCAAAGCAAGTTTATTTTAGGTTGTTTTACATTTTTCAGTTTAACGAAAGGCTTTCATTTTAATGCATACCTCAAAGCATATCATGTGTTAAAGAGTATCATTAATACCACGTTTAGGGAATGGAAAAAATTCCATAAAATGTTTACGTTGTTTATGATAAAGCCGATGAGTCCAAAGCTTTAATTATTTGAGGGTGACATTTGAAGTCTTATGGACAGCAGAATAGACACACAGTATATTACCTTGGTTTCATGTCAGTTTTAAAACAGTACCAATTTTTTTCGGTCAGTTATTGTCTCATACAATTGCATGTACCAGGTGATTCTTTTGTCACAGGGATTCTAAGGGGAACTTACAAAAGGAACATCCGCCGGATAAGGATGAATGACGCCCTCTATCGTTTTTATGAGAACGGCTGAACTTGAAACGGTTTGCATAATAAAGCGCATGCTCAAGTTTACCTTTTGCTAGTTTTCAAAAAATCCCACTTTACCTAAATTTCCCCCAAAGTCGGTTTATGTGAATTTTATATACAGGCTTTCATGACATTAAAATTTCCATATTGAACCCTTTTTCCCCCCCAAAACCCACAATGCCGCTTTTGCAAGAATGTGTGGATATTATTATTTAGAACCATATTATGAGTGGCATTCTGGTTCTTGGGGGTGAATGACCTCATTTTTGCATTTTTGTTTTCCTGGGGTCCGGAACACTAAACGGAATTGCCAAAAAAAAAAACAAACAAGCAACATATTACATACAAACCAGACCAACATCACTATGTGGTAAGGGATGCTAATCTACCAAGGGCTCAGTTCCATAGTCTTGGATGAACCCACATTAACAACAGCTACCGATGCATGTTCCATGGGGTATCATCAATCGTACTAAAATACTGGGATGTCATTTGTTCAATACAAGGTGAATGAAAGCTATTGAACTGTGCCATGGGAATTGTGATTTTGATTAGCTCATAGTAACTTGTTCATGATATACATAGCGCGGTCATGGGACTTGTGTTGTATTCCAAGTCTGCTTGGTGGAATACGGTTATATAATCCAAATCTTATAGCTAATAAGCCAAAGGTATTTGGGGTTTGTATCAGGCTGCCTCATTAGCTGCTTTATAGCCTTATGAAGGACCGAAAGGTTCTATCTAGGCGTCCACTTACAAGCGCCATAAACAAAGGGCAGCTTATTCAAAACTCTTCCTTTTTCTTCATAAAAGTAATAAATGGTCATGATATGGAGGCATGTTCTTAAGCTTTTGCTTTTTCCAGAGAGCATGCCCCTGAAGTTTTTCTCAAATTTTTCTATTTTTTCTTGATACAATGTATTTTGGGGGATAACAAACACCGTGCGTACATAGGTAGTTGGAAACAACCAACTCCAAATTTTTATTGTGAAATTTAACTATGATGATTATCGAGGGCCTCCTCATTTCTTATCGGCGATGTCTTATATTGATTTTGGAAAGGTTTTCAGGAGCATTTTAATCAGAGTCAATTTTGACTGAGTCATGGTGGCAATTTGCAAACCCGCCTTGTTCATTTAAGTGGTTATTTTTAGAGATGCACAATGAGGCTCTCCACCTTATTCACCATTGGGCAGTGTAATTGTTAAAAGTGTGTTTGAGTATTACAAAACTAAGGGGGAGGGTGTGTAGTATACTTACTCATTGTGTACATGCTACGATGGTTTGTTATTGGTTGACCGCTGATCATGAGTGCAGGTCACAGCCGTAAGTACAGAAGTGATAAGTCAGGTCATAGGTCATAGAAGGAGCGCAAGAACATGTCGTCCTCGTGTGAACTAATGTAACGCATGATTGTGTGCGTAAAAACTCCCTGCAAAGTAGCTTACGACGTCTCCGTGGTTTACTTCACACACCTCACACAATTGGCACATACGTTAATGATGTTTTACATACCTTATCGAAACAACATGTTGGTTGGGGTTGCTATAGTAAAAATGTTTTAACATTGCCTTCTTTGGAATTAGAACATTTGAAAGTGATGCTTGCTGTTTTTACGAATGGTATTTCTCTTTTGGATTAGTTTATTTGCAATTAATTTTATCACTTAAAATCATACCACATTTTGTATAACTCGTGTCCCTAATTTTAATTTAAAAGTATGGTCCATTTTAGGGCCTTTGTGCTAATTCCCGCTTTCAAATCTATAGGGTTCTTTATCGCGTGGTAAATTAAAAAATTACTAACTTTAATGGCGAATTTGAACGTTCGTCCATGGTTACAGATGGTGTTTATTTAATGACTAGCCTAGCATGAAATCTTCTGTAAAGGATCAATATTAAAAGGATGTACGTTTAGTTCCTCATGAATAATCTAACATACACGCAAAATTCCCAAGTCGTCTTTGTGATCGACTCCAACAAATGCAAAAAGGGGCTAAATGCGCAACAATATTAGCCCCATCAATTTACAACAACATTCTGGCGCCAATTCATTAGCCAATTTCTGGTCACAAATCCCTGAAACATCGTACGAAATAGAAACGTTATTTTAAATTATTGCCCAATTCAAGCAAATTTGAGCACAATTCCTGAAAATCGGAGCGAAGGGCAAAGGGTTATTCTATTTCATCTCGTTATTTTCGAAACGGGTGGGGTGGCAACTGGTCATCCGGCGATATAAACGCCGGGTCTATATTACGCACACTCAGTGTTAAAAAAATGTCCGTAATTTTACGGAATTTTCTGGCATCAGTATTTCCAGTCATTTTAGGGTAATTACAGAAATTTCGGTCAATTAACGGAAATTTGACAGTAATTTTACAACAGAAATTGTCTCATATTATGGAAAAAATGTGTATTTTAATGAACCAAAAAAAAAATTCCGAAATCTGGCTGCCGAATTTTGAAATATTTTCCTAATTAACATTTTTATGTTGTTTTTGTTTTTTTATTTTTATTGTTTTTGTAAAAGAATTTTCCGTAAATTTTACGGAAAATCTTTTTTCTTAATTTAACGGAAATTTTTTAACAGTGAAGGACTTATTAATTATACCAAATATTTATAGGACAATCAAATTAAAGACACTATCATGATTCACCCGAAAGAGGAGTCAATAATATTGAAATTTGCAGGAATTAGCTTCAAAGTGAAGAATGTCTGTAGGAACTTCATAGTTCTAACTTTTTTTCAACTGGACAAATGCCAAATTATGTTGTAGTAGTGTCCGTAATGACTAAAATATCAATTTCTTGTCTTGTTAGGTTCTTCTGTTGCTTATCCTTTGTAGGGTATGTTAGGGTACCCGACTTTTTATAGACATGGCACAAATCTGATTTTTTGGTGATTTTTTTTCGATTTTTTTCATTTAGCAAACACTGTATGCCTTTAATTTAAATATCTCTAACTATTGATAATCCTCCTTGTTTGTGTTTTGGTTACGATACAGAACATTCTCTAAAATTGTACAAGTTGTAAGTCTTGACAGGTTTACTCATACCAATGTGAATGCACAAAAAATATAGAGGTTTATTTCTGTTAAGGTTTCCCATTCGTGGTGTCAGAAAGAAGTGGACAGATGTCCCCCTTAAGGAAGAACCCGTAGTCGGCCTCATGAAGTACTGATGTGATTTTCATGCTGAAGTTCTGACCAGGTGTTCGTTAAAGAATCCCCGTAGTGCCACCTATCAGGGCCACAGGTCCAAATGAAAGGGATAATTTTCCCACGTGTATCATAAAGTTATGAAACCATCATTCTTGCGGAAGTCCCCAAGGAGGGAAAAGTCATGAGGGACGTGGTTACTAAAGGATACATATGTCAAAAGAGGTCAAAGGATAACAAAATATTTTGTTCAGGGGTCAATTGTGTAAAATTATTGACTTCTATGCGTCTTGTCTCCAGTTTCTAAAGGTACAGTGTGCTATATCTAGATGTCACCTTCAAATAACAGGGCTGAAAAAATGTACCCCTATTTCATTGGCCTTGAAATATTTACGTTAAAAGCATAAAAGTATGTTAGTTCCCTGTGGGATATAGCAAATTATTCCCTTTTGAAATCCTTTTCCAGATGAATGTAATGGAGTTAGCCGTATTTGTAATTGAAGCGTTCCAAAAAGTTAACCCCTGTACCAACCCGAAATTTTTTTTTTTTTTTTTTTTTTTTTTTATATTCTTTGACCTTTTTGACCTATACCTTGTTAATTGTCATCCTACTATAATGCATGACCATTGACTTTTTAATCCTTTGGACCGCAGGAAGAGTCTGTGACATTTTCATAACTAATACTGAAGCTTTAGAATTAAATATCTTATGTGACCTGCGGACCCCTCGTAACTCAAATTGCCTAGGATGGCCGAGGTCGCGACCGGTGGATCTTCGATTCTTCCATTCAACACCCTGGTTCTAATTCTCTACATTTGAGCATTAAAAAATGGTATTAGTACCCACTCTGATGCTTCTCGTCCAATTCAATCCACTATATGGCCAGCAAAATGGGGAGCCATGGGTATGTAAGAGTGGTTGAAATTATGGATTAAACTTAATTGGTTAGAAGGACCTTATTTGACAAATTAAAATTAGCCATGCATTGAGTTTTGATCCTTCAAGAAAATGTAGCAAAACATGTAGAAAGTTCGAAATGCTACCAGATGACAGAACACATCATGCCGTACATTATAGATTTTTAGCTTACATTAAACCAAATGCATTAAGGAATAATTGTGTGGATTCGACGTTGATGCATTACAAACTTCGAAACTGCAACACTGTCGTAATTAAGCAATACGACATAACTTACGTAGCATTTAAAATGCAAAAAAAACGTAAATCTGCTGACACGACTTTGGTTGTACTTTTTTAAGTTAGAGTGGCAATAGACCTATTATCTATATTTCATTAGATGTTATAGACTTACGCTTTTGAAATATATGTATGTGAGTTATTGATGCAGAAAATCAAATCCGGTGCTGTAGATCAGAAAAAGTGATGGAATTTTAACAGCACAGGTTTTGGCTGTGCATAGACTTTTTTTGTCCAAAACGTGAGGGCGGTATAATCCAATTGTTATCATTGCATAAGTGAAACCACATCAGCCGTTAGAGTAAACCGTCCGTTTTTTACCTTTAAAAAGTTTAATCCGATCTTAAACACATCAGACACTTCTACAACCGTATAACGGTATTTGATATGAACTGACTGTATAAACATCATATACACGGGAAAAGAATCGGACTGCTTTCATCTTATTTGCAAAGTAGTAATACAAAATCCTACACAATCCTCAGCTATCTACCGTATACAGACGGTTTTCTTTCGATGCGTGTGACGACTACTACTTTAAATTCAGATATTTCCCTGACAAGCCTGTTTTGCAAATCTGGACACAGTTTGCTTGAATCCTCAACGCTTTTTTATTATTATACAGACGGTTTGTGAACGATGCGTGTGACTATAGGATACATTCAAATTCATAAAGCCACTGAAAGAAAGCTACTAAATGTGCTACAAACCTAGTTGGGGAGCACATAAAACATGAAATAGGCAAATTTGTTCAATTTTTAGTCCTTTTTTAAATGATCTGAGCAAAACGCGAAACTGTATTTGTGTTTCAGCGATAGGTCGCTTTATAATACCTATTGTTTTGATTTCATCTGAAACATTGGGGTAAAATTAATGGGAATGGCATTGAATTGTGTATTTGGGTTCTGTATGAACTGTTTTGGGGTCTGAGGGCGAAAGAAAGCATTCCTATCATTTGCTCATTCTTTTCCGTTTTCTAATAAAGATACAACCTGTGTGTCTTAAAGTTGGTGACCCGACCACCGACCGATTTTTCGTCGATGTTTCTCTCTCAGAATGATAGTCCGTAACATCAAAACCTCTGATCGCAAATTTTTGAGTTAATTGGTCCGCCCGTTTGTTAGTAGCAATACCAACGCTAAATTCGTGGCATAGGATGAAGTTTGTTAAAATATGAATCGACCACATTTGGGGCGTTGTTGTTCTTAACATCAAAAGTAAACATTTCCTCAGCCTTTTAAATTTCACTTGGGTAAGGAAAAAGTACGAACTTTCTTCTGATGTCAAAAGCTCAACTTTGATAGAGTAAAGTGAGAGACAAGGTTGTCGCTCAGGTCACCAACCCCTTGTAATTCAACAGGCATTAATCATAAATAAGTGCTGTTGTTGGTTCTATAGATCGTCAGATCTTCCTAATCGGGAGGAATGCGCTAATATAAAATGCTTGTAGATCATCAGAATAAAATAGCCTTTGCAATAAAATAATGCTGGTCATCCGCTGGTTTTATTTTAAATAAAGTTATAAACTTTCAGATATTTGACAACATCAAGTATATGATGTGGTGGGCATAATGTTTACAAACAATAAGAATAGCATCTGGTTCAACTGATATGTTATGAGATGCAAAGAATATGCCCATAGACTGCAGCATTCAATAGGCCTTATCATACTTATCGACCTTTGATTTTTCGATTTCGGTTGAGACGCTTCATATAGAAGTCCCATGGATGCAAACGAGTATTACAATTGATTCCGTCATGCGCTTTATTGCATTGGTGCTTACGCTTGACTGAAGGAATGGCAATACCTAATTTGCATCCATGGTACTTCGAATATAAAAACGTCTACCTAGATTTCAGGTTTATGCGGATGCAGTTACCGGATCTATTAAATTATGCAGATATATATTTTGGCTGATGCCTAACGTTTTACAAACCGCATTCCGATACCTTTTGAAGATCGCCGTGTAAAGTTAGGCAGTACATATATCTTGCATCCCGCATAAACCTGAAATCTAAAGGTCGTAAGTATTCCAGCGCGAATTTTAAAGCACCAAACCCTGCATCTACGCCCGATAGTGCTCAGGAAATCACACCACAATACCCGGGAGCTAACAGACCTTGTAGACACGATCTCAAGTACAAAAGGTTTGAGGTGATAAATATGTTGACGTCGACTGACATGGACCCCTAAAATGTGATTCTTAAGTGCTGCAAATGGTGCCTTAAGGAGAGGGGGCCAAACAATGTTTGTACAGGGGTCAATTTTTAAATTGATCCAATCATGTTTGAAAGTAATACCATGTTATTTGTCGAACCACAAGGATTCAGGAAAGCCCTGGAAAGAAAGTTACTAAATTGCTACAAACCTAGGTTGGGAGCACACATAAAACATGAAAATAGGCAAAATTGGTTCAATTTTAGTCATTTTTAAAAAAAGATCTGAGCAAAACGGCAAACTGATTGTGTTTCAGGCGATAGGTCCTTTTCCCTATTGTTTTGATGTCATCGTAAAAATGGGTAAAAAATTAATGGACAGGGCATTGAATTGTGTATATTGGGTTATGTATGAACTTGTTGGGTCTGAGGGCGAAAGAAGAAAGCATTCCTATTCCATTGGCATCTCTTTTCCGTTTTTCGAATAAAGAATTACACAGGTGTCTTAAAAGTGGTGACCCGAACCACAGGACGATTTTCGTGCGATGTGTCTCGCTAGATGAGAGCGTAACATCCAAAACAATCTGATCGAAATTTTGAGTTAAATTGGTGTCTCAGCGTTGCTTAGTTTCAGAAACAAACGCTACTTCGTGGTCATAGGATTGAAGTGTGTTTTAAAAATATGTAGAACACATTTGGGGGGGCGTTGTTGTTTTAACATCAAAAGTAAACCATTTCCTAGACTTTAACTTTCACTTGGGTAATGAGAGAAAGTAGAACTTTATTTGAGTCAAAAAGCTCAACTTGATAGAGTAAAGCTGAGAGCAGAGGTTGCGATCAGGTTTCACCCACTTGTAAATTCAACGGCATAATCAATATGAAAATAAGTGCTGTTGTGGTTCTATAGATTCAGATCTTCCTACTCGTTGGAGATGATCTATAATTAAAAGCTTGTTAGATCATCAGAATAAAATGCCTTTGCAAATAAAATAATGTGGTCATCCGTGGTTTATTTTTAAAAAAGTTATAACTTTTCAGATATTTGAACATCAGGATATGATGTGGCATCAATGTTTACAAACATAAGATAGCATCTGGTCAACTGATATGTTATGAGATGCAAAGAATATGCCCATAGACTGCAGCATTCAATAGGCCTTATCATACTTATCGACCTTTGATTTTTCGATTTCGGTTGAGACGCTTCATATAGAAGTCCCATGGATGCAAACGAGTATTACAATTGATTCCGTCATGCGCTTTATTGCATTGGTGCTTACGCTTGACTGAAGGAATGGCAATACCTAATTTGCATCCATGGTACTTCGAATATAAAAACGTCTACCTAGATTTCAGGTTTATGCGGATGCAGTTACCGGATCTATTAAATTATGCAGATATATATTTTGGCTGATGCCTAACGTTTTACAAACCGCATTCCGATACCTTTTGAAGATCGCCGTGTAAAGTTAGGCAGTACATATATCTTGCATCCCGCATAAACCTGAAATCTAAAGGTCGTAAGTATTCCAGCGCGAATTTTAAAGCACCAAACCCTGCATCTACGCCCGATAGTGCTCAGGAAATCACACCACAATACCCGGGAGCTAACAGACCTTGTAGACACGATCTCAAGTACAAAAGGTTTGAGGTGATAAATATGTTGACGTCGACTGACATGGACCCCTAAAATGTGATTCTTAAGTGCTGCAAATGGTGCCTTAAGGAGAGGGGCCAAACAATGTTTGTACAGGGGTCAATTTTTAAATTGATCCAATCATGTTTGAAAGTAATACCATGTTATTTGTCGAACCACAAGGATTCAGGAAAGGTCTAGTTTATACTATCAACACATAAAGTTTTTCAAGTTTTTTTATAGGCTACACACAAGCAAAAATCAATCACAAAGGTTCCAATTTCAGTTGTTACAAGGGTCAAATTTTTAAAGTTGCTCCCATTTAGAAAAAATGGTGGGCAAATTGGTGATGGAAGTTATAGGATTAAAATAAGGAATAGTTTTGACTGTCTAAATGCTTAGTTGCCGATGTAGGGGGTACAGAAGCTCAACGTCCATTGCATTCAATGGCCTGACCTTGTTTCCCCCCTACTTTTCCTTAGCAGCATTTGAGGCACTCAAAACTATTCCTTAATTTTGATCTTTGAGCTCCACCAATAATTGGCACCATTTTTTTATTTTTTAATCCAAATCTGGCAATTTATTAAAAATTGACCCTGTACAATTAAATGGACCCTTTTTATTATTTTGTGTTGTTAGCTTATAACTCTTAACTTTAACATCGTGGATTAGTACAAAACTAAGTTTTCTGAATCCTTGTGGTTAGACAAAATGACATGGTATACTTTTCAAACATTATTGGATCAATTTAAAAATTTGACCCCGACAACTGAAATTTGACCCCTTTTTATTGATTTTTGCTGTTTTAGCTTATAACTCTTAAAACTTTACATCGTGGATAGTACAACCTATAGCGTTTCTAATCCTTGTGGTTAGACAATGACATGTCTATTTTTAATTATTGATCATTTAAAAATTGATCCCCTGTACAAACTTTGTCTTGGCCCCCTCTCCCCTTAGGCACCATTTTCTGGCACTTAGAATCCGTGTTCAGGGTTTCTGTCAGTCTGTCTACAATATTTCATCCACTCAAACCTTTTGTACTTGAATTTGGTTCAAATGTGCTGCTAGCTCCTTGGGCTATAAATAACTCCCCATAGACTTGTGTGGTAAAATTACCTCTCACACAAACGTTCGATTTCTCGGCTATAAAGCGACGAGTTACTTCAAAACTGAATTTGTTTGGAGATTAAATTAAAAAGTCATATAATGAAGGCTGATTTTTAGCTACAGAGCATCGACAAGATTTTGTGCATGTTTTCAAACGTTTCACGCAATCGTGTGAGTTTTTACGAGAAACTAAAATTGTACAGTTTTCCCCAACCCTCAGAAATTATACAAAATGGCACAGACAAAAAAATCTTTACCACCCACCACCTAAATGGTTTGTTACTAGTCCACACATTATGATTATTTCAAATTCATTTCAAGACACAACTCATCAACATTTGTGACTCTTCATTTAGGAAAGTGCCATATCCGGACGCCAACACTGACTCGGCACTGACGTCGTCCGGTATACCTAGTTTATTTAGTGGTGTGATTCCTGCACATCAGTGAAAAGGGCCTTAATTTCTGTCAACCAGAGCTGGAATAATAACATTTGCAATCGTAGCTAAAATTGCATTGGGTTGTGCTATTTCATGAAAATACGTAATGAACAAAATAAAGGGGGCAAGTTGCATAAACCAACATTTTCCAAATGGGAGCCATCTTAAAGCAATACACTACTAATGGCGGCTTAGTGTCAGAATGTATGTTGTCTGGGTCACGAGGTTCAATATACATTGCCAGAATTGTCTTGAGTCCTGGAAAGTTATATACACGGCTATTTTTCAAGATGGCCGACAATCTCGTCAAAGAAAACCGTATATTTTCTTATTATATTAACCTAAGGAGATGATTGTGGTGTCAAATGGTGGTGTGTTCTGGTCAAGAAGTTCACTACAACTACTCTCCAGATGTAGGATGAATATAAAAGTGATAGCCAGTAATTAAACACAAGTACCCAAGAGTGTTAGCTTACGACAATGTCAGTCTTATGTGGCAAAATGTAAAATATTATTAACCCAGATTCTTGATAATAAATACCAACACAGAATCCTCAGTAACTCTCCTTAGAACTTCCTAACTAGGTCTTCTGCGCTATGAACGAAAACCCCAAACATTGACTACCAACACGTGTGCACGTGACCATGATCATTTAAGTGTTTGAAATTCGCAGCCATTTTACTCTTACATTTCTGACACAACAATAATATTTTTCCTATTTAAAGTAATACAAGCGTAATTATCAAAATTTCCAAATGAAGATTTAATGTATGTTTTTGGGATGAATACTATAGAGTAAGTCCAGGTGGTCACATTTTGGGTGTCACATTGGTATCCATGAATAACATGACCACACTCAATCGAACCTTTTTGAGAATATTGCTGTTGAAATCCTTGACCTAAAACATACACTTTGTCACCAAATCGTCATCCTAGGTGCTGTATATAGCAGGAGGTATTTTCTTTTTATATGTTGACCATCTTGGAAAATAGTGACGTATGAAAACTTCCATTACTTTCATCTGACAGTTTTGTAAATAGTTTTATTGAACTCCTTGACCCAGAAAATCTTTAATTTGACATCACAGTCATCTTCGTAGGCTATATAATAAGAAATGTAAGATTTGTGGCAATAAAATGTCAGCCATCTTGGAAAATGTCGGCACATGCAACATTTTATAGTTTTGGGATAGTTTTATTGAACTCCTTCACCGAGAAAAAACATTTCTAACACCAAAATTGTTTTCTTAGGTGTTTTGGGCTTTAAGATGGCTTTCATTTTGGAAAATGGCATCGTATGCAAATTGCCACCACTTTTAATTTTGTCATCACCTGTTTTCATGAACTCCACATCACTACGGTCAATTTTAGCTATGATGACAAATGTTATTTTTCCGGCCCCGGTGCCACTCTCCTGAACTGGTTGGTGCTGCAGCACTACGAATACTGTCGCGCTTTGTTCGTTGCCCGACGTTGACGTCACATAATAATAATGATAATGAGATTTATATAGCGCCTTTTACAAAGTAGGCAGAGCTGTAGCCTATTATTACTATTATTATTATTACACTGCCATCAGGAAATCGTAACAATCATTTCGCTATATCTAGGCCGGCTACTGGCCAAGCGGACATCCCTATCAGTACTTAGATTGTAAAATTTCCCATAACAGCTCCACTGATATCGCTTGGGATGACCAGATGACGAGGCAATTGAGATTAACTTGCCCAGGGACTCGAACTCACGATTTACAATGGTCTTATGGTCATGAGTCCTGCACTTTTCCTGTTACGCCACACGTGCTCTCAACTATGTCACCTCATCTATATGCTAGTCTGATTGTTTTTATTCGTGTTACCTTATACATATTCTCAAGGGTATGTTTTCAATCGGATGTGATGAGGGTAAATTTTAAATTTAAAAAGTGGAAAATGTAATAGAATAGATACTTTATTTAGTTTCCTGTTATTGCAGATAAAAGCTTCACAATTTGGTAATGATTTTTTAAAAATCTAAATCACAATCCGCTTTTGAATTCATTTAGTAATGTAATGTTTGATGATCATCATGGTTTTCCTGAGTATTGCTGACTATGCGCAGAAGGTACACGAATTTGTTAGATTAAAACAATAATAGCACATAATTATTTACACAGGGGTGTTGACAATTGTCTAATAAACCATACCTGTGAACGACAATGATCAAAATTTCGTATTTGTCATACAAACAAAAATTCTGTATTTATATAGAATCAAGGATCCCAGACGCTAATTTCTGTCCTTCAATTATCTTCTTCTTCTTGCGTATGAGGCAGCAGCTACATATGTTGGAGCCAGCTCACTGTTGATTGGTTGGGGTTTGAGAAGTCTATGTCCACCGGTTGACGAAAGGTAGGGCACTCATTGAGAATGTGATCCGCAGTATGTGATGGAGAACCACATTGGCAGGCTGGAGATGGCCGCAGCCCCCATCGGTGCATTGCTGCTGAAGCGACCGACTCCTGTGCGAATCCAGGTTAAGGTGACCCATTCCTTGCATGGAAGATTGCTACCAGGTGGTAGTTCTGTTATAGGTGTAATAGTCAGTTGGTTTGGTCTTGAAGTATCTAGCCAGGCAGTATTCCATGTCTGTAAGATGTTGAATGGGAGCTGGAGAGTTTAGCAGCGTGTCGATGTGCAGAAAGGTCGACGAGAGCACAGTGCAGTCTCTGTCTGCCGAGCTGATGTGATTCTTTGACAGTGTTATGCAGCAGGTGCTTTTGTCCAACAGAGCCTTATTCACTAGTCTGTGCGTGTGGTGTTCTCTCCGAAGCACTGCAGGTGCAATGCCTTATTAATGTTCTTGAAACGACCATTTGCGAGGAGTTGCTCAGCGACTTGAATTGGCAGTCACTGGATATTTCGATTGTTTGGAAATTCTGCCGGTGATGCGGTTTTATAGTCTTCCAGGCCTTCCTGCTGGAATGAGTGAAGTCGATTCCTTGGACCGTCTCCTCCCAGCGCTCACGGCGTTTCCTGTCCAAGCAGTTTGTCAGATCTGAAGCCTTGGATGACGCTACTTCCCCGGGTTCAGAATTCAGGAAACCATTGCAGAGAGTATGGATGGGATATAACTGCGACGACAGCCACGTGGGATGGTCTTCTTTGCTATATTAATAAAGAGTTTACACAGTGCTGTGTAAGAATTGTTCAGGTTGGAGGAGGTTGGTGTCGAGAGGTTGGGCACTACTGAATCCACCAGGTTCTTAAACTGGTCACAGTCTGCCTTAAGGAAGTTCCACATTTTCACTGGCTTTGTTGGTACATGCTTAGCATGGCTCTCCTGAGCGATCAGTGATGGTCTGTGTTGGGACTTAGGAAAGGCGTCAAGAACAGTACGGTGAACAGAGCTTGTGTCCATGTTTGCCAAAAGCAAGTTCGTTATTTGTAGTCGTATCCACCTTCCAGATTATAACCTGTCTGGTTGCTGGGGTCGTGCAATAGTTGTACGCCGGATTTTGGAAGCCCATCCTCTAGGGTCGCTCCGTTAGGTTGGTACATTTCCGGTAAACCCAGTAATGCTTGGGTGACTGTTACAGAGGCCCGCTATGATATCTTTGCCGATTATACTCTCCAGAATGAATACATGCCAGGAACGTCAAAATGGTTGCAAAATAATCACTAAATGGATTATATGCAGGGTTTGTCCAGGGGTGCTAACTGTAAATTTTAAGGGTACCATCGGAGTGGTTGTATGGACCCTGAATGAGATAATGTTCAAGAGAAACGGGATCACGATCCAGGTGCCGGCTGGACCGGAAGTTAAATTACGAGAAATGCGGTCACATGATAACTGAAAACAACTTTTTAATTTGGCACGCATTGACATTTTTGTTGTTGTCATGCACGGTGAACATGTAATTAAGACATGATTTATGTAAACCACGTGATTTATCAAACGAGTAGCATTTTGATGTCTCCAATTTTTCACATAACGTTTTCTAAGACCACCCAGTCTTTCCATTGACTTTATCTCATTTCCGTCCTCAAAACCCACTCCATTTTTTTCCTGCAAACATTTTAATAAACACTGACGAACCTGAAAACAATTCCATTAAGCGGCTATTTTGAAGCCATTTCCTTTTGTTTCTCTGTTTCTGTATTCTTTCTGGAGTGCAAACGGCAGTTATCGTTCGCAGTCCCTGTAATTTGCCATATTTATGGAACATAAAATCAAATCAATGTTTTAACCCTCTTGGATTCTGGGAATACATCGTATTAAGAACCTAACTTTGGGCATTTACGAAGATGTGGTCCAGATACGGTCTATTTTAAAATTAATTTGTGGATTACGAATTTCGTTTTTTTGCATGTTGCAATACGTTTGGCCAGGGTGTGGGTAGATATACTATGTGACCCAATGAACAAGTGTATGGCACGTGTAACATTAAGTCAATACTTCAAATTTCAAAATGAATCCAAATCCAATAATTTTTAAAATCATGCCCTATAAACACCAAATAACCTACCTGCGATAAAAATGGACGAGAACGTACTTAGGTTTGTTGTTAGACACAATTAAATGTATTCTGATACTTTTAAAAGTATAACATGACGTCAATCAATATGGCATCCAAAACGTGAACTCTTCAAAAAATACTTGCACAAATTTCTAATTATTACCTTCAAATCGAAATCAATGGTCAATGACTCAGAAATGTTACCTTTGGATCCTAACCATGTACCAACAATACAATTCAATTTGTTTTTAAATGCGGCCAAAATCGAAATAAAACTCATATGGTGCAAAGTTGTCAAAAAATAACTAGGAATTACATTTTTTTCCCATATACTTGCACTCAATTTATAATTTTATACCCATTTTTATTTTATGGTGATTAGCTGGTATCACTTGGTTATGATCCAGGTACATTCTTAATTGTTTCATTGACACATAATTTATAACTTTAATTAATATGTAGACTTTGTGTCAAGTATTTTTTAAGATATTCACGTTTTGGCTTCCATATTGTTACTTCATGTTACAAAAAAACTTTAAAAGTATCAGAAATAATTTATTGTGTCTAACACATAATCTAAGTACGTCATGTTTATTTTTATCGTCAGGTATTTGCTGTTATATGGGCATATTTAAAATTGTTATTTGGCTTCCATTTTGAATTTGGAGGATGACTCAATGTTAACAGTGCCATGGACTTGTTCACTGGGTCCTATACTATATCCTAGTAACTCCATAACTTTGATAATTAGGGTTGAATAATAATATCATTTATGCGACGCCATCTTGGATTCTCAAGAATTGCTCAGATGCCCAGGTGGCACCCGCAGATTCTTATTCTACAAACATCGATCTATCATTTTCACAAGAAAATTGTGTCATACATACTCAATTTTTAACGGTCATCAGAAGGCCAGAAGTTGGACCATGGCTACCTGACTAAGCATCTGACTATTATCTGCCAAATAGATTCCAGATTTGTAATGGATGATTATTGCCTTGGGGGGTACACAGTCACTTCGACTGATTGCCAACTCGACCGATACCAACTCGACCGTCATCAAACTCGACGGACAACCAAGTCAACCTCCATACCAGCTCGACCGATACCGCACCCTCGACGTGTAATGCCAACTCGACCGTCGAGTGACTACCAACTCGACCGATCGCGTCGGGTTCATTACCGTGCTGACTTTTTGTGGTACACGGTGGAACGTGTATGTCATTATTCTTATTGTAGTTTTTTATGTTTAGATATTTGGGTCTGGTTGATTTCTAGCCCTATTCTGTTTAAATGAACCACAACTCAAAGCTACAACAGAGGGAAAGGTACGAGCACCGAGCAACAGGGTCGCTAGTATCATCATTTCTCTCACCTCCGAACCGTGGATTCTATTTAAGCCTGTCCACAGATAAAACTTGTAATGGTATTTCGTTTCTCATCAAGCTTATTTTCTACCTTTTCGTTCGCTCGTTAAAGTCGCGGTGCTCCACAACTAACTGCCGTAAAAACGCCGTTTGAGGTTCTGTTTGGTTTGGGTTCAATCAATCGAACATTATGGGGCGTTTGAGAGCAATCAACAATTAGACCGTTTGAGAGTCTCCTCCATCAGAATTTTGGTTTGAGAGTGGGTCCAAAGATAGGCTGAATGGATTTTACCCGCGGATTTCAATTCACGATTAATCTATCCACAGCCCGTGAGTTTCAGTCTGTTACAATACGGTTACAATACGATAACCATAATGTTTGTCTAGCTTTGTCTCAGCCTTGGTCGATATCTAATCGTTGTTTGTATGCCAGTTACTAATCCAGACCTTTCATTCACAGTAGAAAAGGCCCGATGGGAACTAATCCACTACGTGAGACTCACCGTGGTGATCGATGTACATTGTAGGCCTCTGGGTACCAGTAAAGTATGTTAGTACACAATAAAACGGCACAGCATTTCACCAATCCAAGAAGTTAATTGTATTTGTTTTCATATAAATTATTTTGTTGTCATTTTTTCTTTTTGTTTTCCCCTATTTTGGATGAACCGCTTCCCCGCGCGTGCCACGTTGTTAAATGTAAAAAAACAAAACGCCAATAATAACTAAATTGGTCTCTCCGATCAAGGAAAATGTTTTGTTGAAGTGGGTCAAGATATTGGCTGAATGGATTTTACCCGCGGATTCATCGATTAACTATCCACATCCGTGATGTTTTCAGTCATGTTACAATACGGTTCAATACGATCACCATAATTTGCTAGCTATGTCTCCAGCCTTGTCGATATCTATCGTGTTTGTATGCCAGTTAATCCCAGAGCCTTTCACAGTGAATAGCACTTTGGGAATAAGTCAACTGGAAACTCCCCGTGGTGATCGTGTACAGTGTAGCCTATGGATTACACAAGTAGTATTAGTACCACAAAATAATACGGACACATTACCATTAAAAGAAGTTAATGTATTTGTTTCAATATAAATTATTTGTTGTCATGTTTTTCTTTTTTGTTTTCCCCTATTGTTGGATGAACCGCTCCGCGCGGTGCCATCTCTGTTGTTAAGTGTAAAACCAAACGGCAATCATATACTAAAGTGTATTTATACATTATTGTTTTCACAACTGAGTATGACAAATATACTTCTATACTGTCGCGTTCCTTTCCAAAAAGGCACAGTGCCAATAGGTAAAGATGAATGAGTGCTAAATGATTACAAATGACAAATTGTTTCTCTATTGATAGATTTTCATTAATTTAGCGTAGAGTGGTAATTATAATTTTGCAAAACGACTGGGAAATAGACTATCATATTTTCTGAAAATGAACATAACACGCTCAAATTGTCCAAATGCGGAGCTAAGTTTGTTCCATTAGTGGGGTCTACATATATTGATACTAATTGATTTTTTTACATATCACCATTAATATCTTACTAAGTATCAGCTGATTCGTATTATGTTGGCTATGTTAGGTTAGGCAACGAGAATTATCATATACCGGGTGTTGCTACAAAAAATGAAAGCTCTGATTTTCCATTGATGTTAACATTTCCATAAAATATCCCTCTGAAAGGAATTAAATCTGAAAATGATTGATTTTTTTTTAAATTTCCTAGTGGAGCAAGTAAGTAAATTCAGTCTAATATCAATTTTATGAAATATACATCAAATCCAAACACCTTTTTGTTTTCACTTTTAGATATATTTTCTATACTCCAACATACACGATAGGAAGTCGTATTCCCTGTTAATCTTTTCGAAATATACAGAATATGGATGCCTGGGAAAATCTTACTTTTGCCCGTTGTCACGTCACGGGTCCCCAATCGGACCCGCCAAGGTATGGGCCTCACTGTATACGCAATCAGCGTCCCTTTTAATAATTGACCGAAATCCTATTTGGAAAGACCTCTTTCAATAGTAAAAGAATCTTACAGCATATTGGTGTATAATCCAAACATTAACGTTTCAGGTTATAAAGTCGCAAAGATGTACATTTACCATTTCCATGTAAAAGCGACAGTATATCTGATTAACCCAATTATACCACTTCTGACATTTACGATTCATACGAATTTTTTTTCCCAACTTTGTTTTTAAAGGGACTGAGAACAGGAATAATTCAAGAAAATATTGGATATAGTGCTGGAATTACAGACAAATAAGAGAGGCAACGGCGGGCTAGCCCGATAATGTATTCCCTTTCACGGAAATGTCTGTTTTAATTGCTCTTAAAAGGGTGATTGACCCCCTTTTTTTGCACCGAAAACTAACAGAGAGTGGTTTCTTCCTACATACACAAAATTTCATTCACCTCGGATAGGTAGAGTAAAGGTGTGAATCTTGAAAAAGTTATTTACCATGGTTATAAAGAGTAATATTCCCGGGGTAATATTACATTCAATTCTACAGCAGAACAGTCTGTCCGATTCGAATTTACTGGACCATTTTGCCATGCCGCTGAATTAAGGTTTCTGCTTTTATGTATGGATTCCCACATCAACATTTTTACACTGCGAAAAGTTATTGAAAAAAATCGATGAATTCCAATAGTTCTGCTAACTAAAAGCTTTACTTTTTACTTAAGATGCTTACATGCTTGGTTATCATTGTAACACCTCTCCGAAAGGGTCGGAGGTAGCTGTCAATCGGCTAATAACCATGCATTGACAAGATCGATATCGACCTAGTATGTTCTTGATTTTTGCCAAAAAGGTAGTGGTTGAATCAATTCTCCTACCCATACTTTGTTAAACTTATATATACGAAACGCTAATCGCAATAATGTTGCGCACAAAAGGCAAAAAAAAGGTGCGCGTGTCAATATAAACAGTAAATGGAAATAGGGTCTATAGATGCTTTGTGTATCATGGTGGAGGGGTGTTTGGGTTTTGTGCATGTGTGTGTCTGGTTTGTGTTTGGCAGGCTTTGAATGACTTGATCGATTAAACAATTTAAATTCTTGTGAAATCTGATGTAATACTTAATCGTTTAAAATGGATGTTGCAAAATGGTGATTTTTTCTTACACATTTTAAAATTCAGCTATATTTTATACTGAAGGAAGTAATTTATGTTCGTCCTTATTTTCACTATAAGTATTTTGTTGCCAAATACAAAACCTGTTAAATTTGATTATTAATTACAAATGCCATGTTTTTCACAAAATCATTTGATTGTGCGCGTGTTAATAAAGTCCCTATCTATATATATATACGGTATATAAAATTCAGTATATGATCAACTAGATACTTGGAATCTCTCTCGTATGCTTTTGAATATGAAATATTTAATATAAACAAAGGCTTGAACTTCGTATTTGCTCCAATAGGAATTAAAAATTTCCAATCTTAGCTAAAACCAAAGGTTTTTAACTCAAAAAAACGTAGCAAAAGAAACATCCCTCAATACTTCTCACTCTTTCATTTCAGTGGTGTTATTTTTGCGATTGAACGCCTTCATCGGTGCAAAAAGCAGGGTTTTTCGATTTTTAAGGAATCCTCGTTTGTGACTCTCTTGTTGCACCTATCGTGATTTTGGGGTGAGATAATAAACACACAGCTGATAAAAGGGTCACTAAATTATTAACATAATGCGGACTAAACCGGAGTAAATATACAGAAACGCACCAAGAACAAACAAGCGATAAAAGGAGTCCCACTAATTATTAAACATAATGCTGAAATCAACACGGAGTAATATACATAAACGCACCAAGAACAAAATAAATAAATACATTGGTGCTTCAATTTACACATCAAAGTAAAATCGGAGCAATTCTACTCCCGTTATTAACTTGATATAATGAGCAAGAAATTGAAACCTTAACATTGCATATGAACGGGAAAAGTAAGGCTACTCTATAAATGTAAACAGAGGTGGAGTCACTCTGAAAGAGCTGTCACGTGACCCATCCCCAATTTAGAGTGAAAAATTCAACTCGTTTGGAGTGATTTTCGATTGAATTGTTCACTCTAAATTAGGATGGGTTACTCAGATAGCTCTTTTAGAGTGACGTTTACACTCTTTTACATGAGTATGAAAATCGAACTTTAAAAACCATGGATATAAATATCCCACAACACAAATCAACCCATGCAATAATTATATCCTAGCCTGTGTTTCTCACTTACTTCTTATCGTGTCCTAACACAGCGATTCTCAAATGTGATCCAGCCAGATATGGTTACAATGTCTGCTGCTTCCGGCAGCAATGTTAACTTGAATTTAAAATTGGGCACAAATGGAACGTACACTCTCATATGTAAATATTACTGCACCAAAGCATTACAAATACATTTGTCGCTCAGTCCCTTCCAACACCATGATAGCACCCTATTGAGCACCTGACACGCAGAAATTCCCGTCCGACCCGATCCCGACTAACGCGATTTAAGACCGTCAAGTTGTTAATGTTTATTTTCATCCTGAAAAATGTCTGATGCACAATGCACTTGGAGCGGGAACATTGACAAAAGTTCCATGTTAAAATTTTACAAAATTTTTTGTCAAAAGTACAAATATTGTATAATTTTACACGACCATTGGTAAACATTTTACCAAGTATTTTTGTCAAAAGTCCATAGGTATTTTATTCAGGAAACACAACATCGTGGTATTATTTTTTAAGAGTGTATAAACCTCCTACATATAGGACCAAAACGGCTCTCAGTTTATTGTACGTGTTTTTTCTTTCTAAACATGGGTATAAGTTAAATATTTGCTTTATGTTATTCTTTAATTAAATACACCTAAAACTTGGGGAAAATGAGCAACAAAAATCCATTCAATTTGTAGGATAAAAGTCATCAAACATCAAATATATTTTATATGTGATATATGTGGCCACTACCCGGTAGAGTGTGTTTCAAAAGCTTTAAAAGTGATTAATATATAAAAATGACCCGAACGAAAGGATTTTTTTTGTTTATATAATAGAAATAAAATTAATGTTGGTCGCGTGATATTTTTCAAAGATAAGTCAAAAACGACGCTGACCTTCTATCGACTAAAAGTTTGCGACTTCATTTTTGGTTAACATCAAGAGCCATTCTCATCAATTTTCCCCAATAGTATCAATAGATCTCGCATGTACGTTCTTAAGACCCTCATTCCTAATCTGTAAAGAGACATGAAGACTGTTTTTTAAAAACTAACCGATTTGTTGAAAATTATATAATGCTCCGCCAATGTGGTTAAAATCACCTCCCAATTTTCTTATATTAAATGGAGGACAAATCTAAACTTTGATTACATACTGTTTAATTATTAATTTATATGTCAATAATTTTGATTTAAATAATTTTACTCTAAACTTTGGATTTGTCCCTGATAGCAACTACTTATATAATTTTACGTAAAAATTTAGAGAACCCCTGAAGTGAATAAAACCGAAAAAGTGTCTTTTATAAGAAGACGACTTAGTATTTTCTGTTGTGCACGGCCATGCAGATATGGCTTCTGGTGTGGCCGATGAGAACATCTGCAGCAAGTTAGAACTCTTACCATTGGTATTTTTTCACAAACATAGATGGTTGACGTCGACCACGCATAAAATCCCCCACAGACGAAACCAATTTATTTTATTTTAATTTTGGAAACATAATTGAATAAAAATGTGTAAAGATATTTTTTTGATTGGAAATGTCAGTCCAAGTAATTTAAAACTAAGAGTAGATCGAAGCTCATATAGATCTACCTAGCCACATACAAACGTCTTAGAAAATTAGAAAGAAAATGTAACTTAGAGAACTTTTGGTTATCTCTCTTGACAACCATTCTCCAAATTCGTGGTTGATTAAAACATAAAAAGCCATAAAGCGCTTGATAATAACTTGACGTTTGTTTTAATAATTACAATTTTAGGTTTCTATTTTAATAGTTCGTATTTATAGGTGAGTCACCGATTATGATCCAAATTCATATGTTGTTTTAATCCTTCACATGGAGCATAATCACCAAAAACATCTGATTACAAATTTTGAGTTAAATCCGGCCCACCTGTAGGATTAGAAGCAAAATGCGTACTAATGGTCCATACACACTTAAAATAGTAGTAAATTTGACCCCAATAACTTTCACTATCCACCAACTACTCTGTAGTCAATTTGTGACTCTACGAAGTCATTTAATTGAGTAATTTATAATGTATCAGGTTTATATATGACTACGAATTAGTACAAAATGCCTTCGAAAGTAGTCAAAATTACTAAATTGTAGTTGGTGTATTGACCGTCAAGTCGGGGGTCAAATTTGACTACCTGTTTTAAGTGTGTATAGACAGTGTGGTGTTTATAAAATGTTGTTACCCCACTTGGTAACGATTTTTGTTCATAAAATCAAAAGGAAACTTTTCTTGGGCCTAAAGTCCTCCAACACCTATATCCCCGCCCTGCGTTGTCTCCAGTGAGGGTCCAAAAGGATATAAATTTCCTGGGGTATGAGAAAAACTTGATGAGCTTCTTCTAATACCAAATCTCATTTTTCCTGAGTAAAAGTGGGGGGGGGCAAACTTTTTGTTGCAGCTCCTTGATAATTTTTTCGTCAATACATGTTGTATTATTGTATAATCTTTAAAGCGTATAAGGAGAATCATAAAGTATAATGGTGATTACTACCGATTATCTTCCACTACTGACTTACGATTCCTACTAATTATTTCAGCTAAGTAATGCACTTAAAAATATTGGAATATAGTGCTTGGAATTACAGAAAAAGAGGCACTGAGCTTGAAACATTATAGCTACATATTAACAATATATGGAGCCTGAAGTTTGGCACTTTGTTCGGGATTGTAGCAAAAGGATTGATTTCTCTGTAACCCCACCTATATACGCGGGTAGTTGGGCGTACCGCCGGGTGATTTTCCCCCTGCCTCTGATCATAAAACGGGATGGATCAAGATATGCATTTTCATCCTCTTATCGGAATATTTTACCACTTTCGCCTAATGTGGGCAAATTAATCTGGCTCGACTGCCGCCTCGGACTGGTGGGATCTGCAACTTTATGTGCCCCAATCCCCATGCAAAAAAAAGAAAATCTACATTCGCTTTGGTAAGGGTCTAAGTGTAAATATAAATTGAACCATGTGGCATATTTAAAAAGAAATTTAATGCGCAATAATACCCCACTATACTTTATACCCGATATCTATTTCTTTCCAGGAAATCGTTCTGATTTTAATCTGGTCAGTAATTTTAAATAAGACTGGATCGAAGCTCATATAGATCTTACCATAACCTTAACGTTCTTAGAAAGAAAAGGTTAGACTTATAAGATTCTAGTGGTTGTTTTTGGTTATCTATTTTGACAACCGTTCTCCAAATTCGTTTATAGAAACCTAAAGCCATAAAGCGCTTGATTTAACATTGACTTTGGATATTAAGAAGGTTCATTTTATAAGTCGTATTTAAGAAAGAGTTTATGTTTCATTATATCAAAACATGCACTATTATATATATAGTTAACAAGTGTATTTGTATTCGTCTCACTGTGAAATCCGCTAGCAGGGTTTATGATTTTTGTAGATTTGAACTATCACTCATTTTGTCATCATTTAGCAGTTACTTGGTAAGGCCTACCGTATTCCCACACTATACAACATTGAGCATAATGGCGGCCAAAAGGGGGTGTTTTCACACAACGACGTCAAAACTCAAGGTGGGTAATAAACTCAAAAGTGTAGGACCCCAAAAAGGGCCAGAGGGGGGTTTCATACACAAACGACGTCCAAAACTCATAAGGTGGTATAAACTCGAAAATGGGTATATTAAAATTGAAATTATTGGTCGACAAAATGGCACTTTTTTGCTTAAAAGATCAAAAATCTTTTATCCCTTAGATTTCACAGAGTAAATAAAATAGTAGTTTTCTTCAGACACTAAAATTTTGACCACATCCTTAAAATTTTGGGTTCATTGAGAAAAGTCTATTTTCGATCGGGACATGGACATTTTAATAAACCGAAAACACCACAAATTCATAGAACTTTTCGTTTTTCTTTTCTACTCAGTTTTGTTTGTCCCAATAAAAGAAATTATGATAGCTATTTTAAAAAGAATAAAAAAAAACTCCCCAATTTTTTAAAAGGTAAAAATTAATAAACCAATCAAGTAAAATATGCAGAATCTATACCTCAGAAAATCCCCTCTGTCCCTTTAAAAATTGAGTATTTAATAGACCTAATGTTGACTTGGACTCGACTGATTTTTTTTTTAATCTGCATAATCTTTAATTACAAGTCGTTTTGTTATATATTATTCTTTCTTATGTAAAGCTAATTATCGATACAGAAAAGTAAAGGCTGACTTCAGAGATTCCCGATATGGTCGCACTCCAATTTTCAAACAATGTGTTTTTTTTCCATATTACATAATGCTTGTCCATATACTAATTCATTGTGGAAATAACTAAACTCAAATCGAAGTCCTTCATATAAAAAAAACAACTTTGTATAAAATTTACAATCCGGGAATTTCTGTTATACACGATATCCGATTAATCTCTAACTTTGGAATTAAGCGTTTTATTAAGTCACTATCTTTAGTTCTAGATGATTATTTTTAATCACCTCACAAAAAATAATATTTTAAAATCTCCGAGTCAGCCGTTAATCAAATGTTTGCCTTTGATGAAGTTTGCCTTTGATGAAGATCCTGCTAGGATCCTGCTGGATCGAAACGAAGATGAAGATCCTGCTAGGATCGAAACGTCAGGCCCACACTCTAGTAAACAGTTTACCTACACCAAATCTGTATCCTCAAAATCTTCTCTGTCCCTTCGAGATTTTATAGGCCTAAAGTTGATATATGGATCGACTAATTCTTAATTAAAAAATGCATATCTTTATTACCAGTCGTTTTGCTAAAATTATTATTTTTCATTTAGAATTATAACAATTAGCGATACTGAAAATCAATCAATTTTTAAAGAAAAATCTAATATGCATCTCGTGGTGTGAATTGGCTCATCTGTGGTATAAAAAAAGCTTAAAATGATGTTAGAATTTCTCGAGGCCCGATTAACGGCAATCATCGTATCATTGTCCTCTTTGTTGACCCATGAATGAGCCAGAATCACCCGACCAAAGTATCGTCACGGTGCTGATCCATCGCACCAACTTCAAAAACATGCATGCAATTTACACTAATATACACATCCCTATCTGACAATTAGACCTATAGCTTGGCCAAAACCAATGAACGTCTTTTCGGAAGTCCTGCGCCGAATAGACCCACTGTTCTTGTGGTTTAACCATCCCAAACAACC
>JAMKCH010073374.1:0-16568 GCA_023653785.1 Ophioderma brevispina | reverse complement strand
ATACGAGCTTTCAATTTTTGAAATCTTTGTGACGTTTTGGAAGTTAGCAATTGTGTATACGTGATTTGGTAATAATGACACTATTTTGAAGAAGGGAAACAAGTCCATCAACCAGGTAAAATCAGGTATGTAATTTGTGTGTAACACGCTGAAACGCAATGCAATTAGCTTTCGTCTGTGGTAGAGGGTTATCACTCTACCACAGATTCGATCTGTGCAGTACCCTCTACGAAGCCGTTTTTTCTGAACGGGAACAATGGACCAACTAATGTGCTCTTCAAAATTCCTTTTAGCAAATACTTTCAGTTTCCTAAATGTCTCGAGCGGCAGTAATACTCTTTCAGTAGCAATTCTGTGAATAGTAACTATGTCGAATTGTGCGTTTAAAATGAAAAAAAAAGGAAATACTTACTGACACACGCTACAGTCTCACGTTGATCAATGGTTGCTACTCCCTTCGTTTACTATCCGAGATTACAGTATATTCGCAATCACGTAAGCTCCAAACAGAGCGTGATGAACAAACGTGAAAATTGCCAACGGGGATCGGCGGCCTGTCACAGTCGTTCCTGACATCCTCGAGATTTTGTAAACATAAATGACCGCTGCTGCGATAGGAGCCCGGATAGCATGGATAGGAGCCGAAGAAAATTGCTGATTTTTCCTTCAAAAGTGAGTAATCACATTGATAGTACTAACCGCACAGTGCCTTAGGCGTATGAAAGTCGATGTTATGTTTCCCGTAACCCACCCGCATTACGATTTTTCTGCCCGCGTTTGAGATGCTGAAATCCCTAAAAAGTTCATTATTTTGTATTTTAAAGAAAATACCGTGTTGTTCCTAATAAACGCCCTGCTCTAATAAACGTCCTCTACAATTTTTGTATAAAACAATTCAAGAAAATTAGTTAAGCTTACCTAAATCACATGATTTAATGGCCGGGACTGTCGAAATCCATATCATAATCGCTGTTGTGCACAGTTGTAATAGTTTAATTAGTATGGAACTTTGACCTCGGGAGGTGCGAAAACAGCGTCCCCCTGCTCGTTCGTTTGTATTATTGGTAGGCCTAATCAGCGAAAATAAGCGCGTGTAAGGTGATTTTTGCGGGATATTTGACTTTCCATTTTTGACTTAATAAACGCCCTCCCTTTTGAAAAATGCACCGCCCCCGGGGCGTTTATTAGGAACAATACGGTATCAAGTTTTCTTCTTGTGATCACATCTTGTGAATGTGATTTTAGTAGATTTTAAATCAAAGAACAGTTGCAAAACCATTTTAAAAATGCAGGTGGTGGTTTGACACAATATTGTAGCTATTAGAGCTTGCCGAAGGTTGGTGAAATAGCCGTTTCTTCAAAATTACGAATAATGAATAATGAAAAATGGGTAAAAGTGTAGTTTAGGACCCTATAACCCTAGGGATGAAATCTTTCTAATCCATCAATCTAAAGCAACCAGACTAGATTAGATAGCTCCCGTGAACACTTTCAAACAATGTTAATTTTTTTTGGAAGAGGGCAGGGCTTGAAAAATGAGGGAAATTATGGGGTAAAACAGACAAGGTTAAACAACTTTTGAAAATCGCCCAAAATCGGCAACATTTCTGCCCTGAAAAGACGCCAAATATGTAAACAAAAATCATAAAACTTACCTACATCGATAAAATTAATATTCCATTACTGGAAAACAGGGCTAATACTGAAAAAAGAAGTGGATTTGGTAGTAAAAGGGGAGAATTTGCGAGTAAAAACGCACTCGTTCGAAAGTGAAGACGCCATTTTAAAATGGCCGAACTACTTCTGGTAACCTCTCCCTGATTGGCCCAAAAGTTAGAGGGACAACCAAGGGGCATTCCGATTGGGTAAACAGCATGTTTTGGCATAGAATACGCACGCAAGATTGCGCGGTGCAAGCCTCACCGGGAGTGCTTATCGGTAGCTCGAAAATGGATTTTTTTGACAATTTTCCTTCAATTTAAGGACTATTTTAAAAACAAAAATGTGTTTTAAAGCAGCCATTGGATAGAAGAGGGTTTTCTGAAGGTGAGTGGATCGAATTTGGGGTGATTTAAGTAGTATTTAACCAAAACCATGTAGGGTCCTAAACTACACTTTTGCCAAATGAAATAGTTGCCTCATTATGATTTGCAAAAAATGTTATGGGAAACATAACATTGACTTTCATTGGCCTTAATCCATGTGATATTCTGTCGGTCGGTGTGATGTCACAAATTGGAATTATGCCTCCTGATTGGTCAATTACCGCTCTTCTAAGTTACTCACTGGCGTGAAAGATGACCTTTGGCATGAATGACCAAGTCAACAAAATTACGATTTGCAGCAAAATTACTCACTGAAATGACTTCTGTTTACATGATATCATCAACAATAATATCCTGCAGCTGTATCTCAAAAAATATCTTGAGGTGAGATGAAGAATTGATTAAAATAAATACGAGAAAACTTCCAGCACTCCATAGACTGTCCATAGTAAGTTTTACGCCAGTTGTAGGGAGTGTGTGTGCCAAATTCAACAACCGCGATCGACAGAATTGCTCAAATGCTCGCTGAAACTGGATATTGCCCGCAACGGTATAATGTAGACCCGGGGGATACAACCCTAGCGCTGCGGTACCGAAACTAGATCTGTGTTAGGAACAACCAGACACCCTGCCGTTGGTGGCGACATTCAACTCTATTTCAACTTGAGTATTTTTGTTGTTGTGGTGTTGCTAGCTAGGTTTAATAAATCTAAAAAATTCCACTTAACACCCATATTGCATTGCATGATTGGGTGCAATCTGTGTGGAGGTTAGCTATTGTGCTCTGTTCACTGATCATGCCACCATTTGACAAATCCTTGTCATTGTATTCCCTGTTCACTCATCCACGCAAAACACACAGCCCAGCTTTCAGTGAGCCCAATAGTTCAGTGCAGTTGCCAGTTTTTCACTATAACTTTGTTAAATTCTAGTCCTACTCCTATAGTGTATTTTCCCAAGACCGATCTTCCAAGCATGTGACCAAGCCGTTCCATTAGCATGGAGAGGAGGCTACTTACCAAGAAAATATCAATAGAATTATTGGACTGAAAAAAGGCCACCACAAAAAATAATTACGTTAACCCTATCCATTGTACGCTGATATTAACATCCATGTTACATCAGTCTGTCCCTGATTACATTTACTCACCCCACTGCTGATCTTCATGAAAGAAAGTAAATAAAAAATAAATGTGGCCTCTGCGATGATGGTAACTAGCCACACTCCATTGATTTTAAAAGATTATAGCTTTGTGATTCCATTCACTTGCCGATTTCACAGGTCACGATTTAAAAGCCTTTTCATTTCAACTAATACGCAAATGATTCGATTCCCGGCTCTTTTTAAATTGAACATTCAAAATAGCTGCTTCATTAATTCAAAAGGTATTCAGAATAGGTCGGTTGTAAAAGGTTTGCACAGGGCAGCTTATACTTACTTACAGGACAGTATACCTGTTCAGATTATAAATGACCGAAAGTTGGACAAAAGTGATATCTTTGGACAACTGGCAAATATATACCTGAAGACAGTACATCTTTACTTTTTTTCATCATCCCTGCCCATCCAAGCACCAAAGATCGCTCTTCAGAAAACGTACTATAGTTAAAGGTGCATACAAAATTGCGAATTTCTTACAGATACGGCCGAATTTGCTTAGTAAGATTAGGTTCTTCTTCTTATCGTGTCCAAACACTGTGGTTCTCAAATATGATCCAGCCAGAGATGGGTACAACGTCTGGCTGCTTCACTGAATTCCGCAAGATTGCGCGGTGTCAAAGCCTCACCGGGAGTTCTTATCGTAGCCTCGACGATGGATTTTTTGACAATTTTCCTTCAATTTAAGGACTATTTAAAACAAAATGTGTTTTAAAGCAGCTATTGGATAGAAGATGGTTTTCTGAAGTGAGTGGATCGATTTTGGTGTGACTAAGTTATATTAAAACAAAACCATGTAGGTCCTCTAAACTACAAAAACTACCTTTTTGCCAAATTAATAGTTGCCTCATTATTATTGCATGAAACATGTTATGGAAACATAACCTTGACTTTCTTGGCTTAATTCGCATGTGCATCTGTCCGTCGTGTGATTTCACAAATTGAATTATGCCCTCCTGATTGGTCAATTAACCGCCTTCTAAGTTACTCACTGTCTGAATGACCTTTGGCATGAATGACCAAGTCAACAAATTACGATTGGAAGACAAAATTACTCAACTGAAATGACTTCGGTATACATGATATCATCAACATAATATCCTGTCCAGCGTATCCTATCGCAAAATCTTGAGGTCGATGAAGATTGATTAAAATAAATACGAGAACTCCAGCACTCATAAACTGTCCATAGTAAGTTTTAAAAACGCCAGTTAGGGAGTGTGTGTGCAATTCAACAAACCCGCGATCGACAGAATGCTCAAATTCTCGCTGAAACTGGATATTGCCCGCACGGGTATCATGTGAACCCGGGATCACCCCTAGCGCTGCGGTACCGAACTAGATCTTGTTGGAAACAACCCGACACCTGCCGTTGGTGGCTACTTCAAACTCTATTTCAACTTGATATTTTGGTTGTTTGTGTGTTGCAGCTAGGTTTACTAATCTAAAAATCCACTTAACAACCATATTTCATTGCATGATTGGGTTCAAATCTGTGTGTAGTTAGCTATTGTGCTCTGTTCACTTGATCAGGCCAACCAATTTGACAAATCCTTTGTCATTGTATTCCTGTTCACTCATGCACACCAAACACACACAGCCCAGCTTTCAGTGGGCCCAATAGTTCAGTGCAGTTTGCCAGTTTTTCCAACTATAACCTTTGTTAATATTCTAGTCCTACTCCTATAGTGTATTTTCCAAGACCCGTCCTTCCAAGCATTGACCAAGCCGTTCCAGTAGCATGGAGAGGAGGCTACTTACCAAGGTAAATATCAATAGAATTATTGGACTGAAAAATGGGCCACCACAAAAATTAATTACGTTACCCTATCCATTGTACTCTTATATTAACATCCCATGTTACTCAGGTCCCTGTCCTGATTCATTACTCACCCCACCGGCTGAATCTTCATGAAAGATCTAATAAAAAATAATGTGGCCTCTGCAATGTTGGTAACTAGCCACACTCCATTGATTTTAACAGATTATAGCTAGCTTGTGATTCCATTTATTTGCCAATTTCACAGGTCACGATTTGAAAGCCTTTTCATTTCACTAATACGCCAATGATTCGATTCCCGAGCTCTTTTTTAATTGCATTCAAAACAACTGCTTCAATTGAATTCAAAGTTCTTCAGAATAGGTCGGTTGTAAAAGGTTTGGCACAGGCACTGATACTTACTTACAGGCCAGTATACCTGTTCAGATTATAAAAGACCGAAGGTTGGACAAAAGTGATATCTTTGACAACTGGCAAATAAATCCCTGAGACAGTACAATCTTTTACTTTTTTTTCACCATCCCTGCCCATCACAAGCAACACCAAATATCGCTCTTCAGAAAACGTATATAGTTAAAAGGTGCATACAAAATTGCCGAATTTCTTACAGATACTGGGCGATTTTGCCTTAGTAAGATTCGTTCTTCTTCTTATCGTTCCAAACACTGTGGTTCTCAATATGATCCAGCCAGAGATGGTCACAACGTCTGGCTGCTTCACTGAATTCCGCAACGTCCTTGTTTGTGCATTGTTTTGCTCCAGCATGGGCAACCGAAGAGTGTTCATTTCCTGTGGTGCTGGTCCACAACCACAGGTTACTATCCTGATCTGCTTCCAGATAGCCCCACTTCCTGCAAGGCAACCTTAGATCGGCCAGTTTTGGTCAGTATTTCACTGCAATTTTTTCTCAGAGTATTTCACTCTTGGGGTAAAATTCTCAAGAGTGCAATTTCAAAGTCTGAAGATGAAATGTCAAAATCTGAAGAGTGAAATGTTGATCTGAAATAGGAACCATATACGTGAAGTAGCGTCCCACATTGTTGCCAAGTCTATTTCATATTTCATAGTTAATAAGTTTTAATTGATAAAATTAGTAGAGGCCCCTTTTAAATTGTAAATATGGAAGGTGTTTAATTGGTGCTTAAATGAAGGGAAAAACTACTTGGTAATAAGTAATAGCCCCTTTCAATTGATAAATTGAAATGCTCTTGAAATGATAAATGAAGCTTGAAGGAACAGCCCTTTTTTGGCATGAAAAACGAACCTTTAATTGGCCGAATGGCGAATTGCCCTTTAAATTGGAAATAAGGAGCGCCCCTTTAATTGATAAATAAGGAGCGGGCCTCCTTATTGTAATTAAGGAGCGGCCCCTTAATTGGCAATAAGGAGCGGCCCTTTAATGGGCAAATGAAGAGCGGCCCTTTAGTTGGTAAATGGAGGAGCGGCCCTTTAATTGGCATATGAAGGAGCGTGCCCTTTAATTGGCATGAAGAGCGGCCCTTTAGTGGCATATGATGGAGCGGCCCTTTAATTGGCAAATAAGGAGCGGCCCTTTAATTGGCAAATGAAGAAACGGCCCTTTAATTGGCAAAAGGAGCGGCCCTTTAAATTGGCAAATGAAGGAGCGACCCTTTTCATTGCCTAAGATCGCCCTTTAATTGTATAAATGAAGGCCGCCCTTTACTTGGCAAATGAAGGGATGGCCCTTTAATTGGCAAATGACGGAGCTGCTCTTTAATTGGCAAATGAAGGAGCAGCCGTTAATTTGCAAATGAAGGAGCGTCCTTTAATTGGCAAATGAAGTAGCGGCCCTTTAAATTGGCAATGAGGAGCGGCCCTTTAAATTGGCAAATGAAAGGAATGGCCATTTAATTGCAAATGAATGAACGGCCCTTTAATTGGCAAATGAGTAACGGCCCTTTATTGGCAAATGGAAGGAAACATCCGCTTAAATTGAAAATGAAGAATGGCCTTTAATTGGAAAATGAACGAATGTCCCTTTTGAAATGATTACCTACCCGGCCCCCTCCTGCCCCCCCCCCCCCCATGAGAGACCTTGTGTGATTCGATCACCGGGATTTCCCTTCTCCTCTTCGCTCATTATATTGTAAAACCAGTAATGGCCCCTCTTGTAAGACTACCATGTCACTACCTACCCCTCCCAAAGTTTATTCATGGCTCCAGAGCACTGTGAAGTAGTGAGTTACCACTCGAGAGAACTTTTTGCAGACTAACGTAACTGTTTGTAAAACCTCAGGAATAACGCATCCAGAGGTTCGTACAATTCGCCGGATTCAAAAAAGTAGATATTACGCAATAAACATGACTCATCGAAATTTTTTGGGGGGAAAATTTGAAATTTTCTATTTATTTTCTTTCTTGCTTATTTGAATAGAGTCTTTCACAAAGCTTCCTATTTCCTTATTTGGAAGCTCTATATATTTACTTTGTGTTAGAAACTTTAATTAATTTCCTATGACACATTACCAAATAGATTTTCATTGCAATTTTCCTCAAAACGTATTTCTCTGGTTATCGCGGTCTAATAATTACTAACTATTTCTCTGTAAAGCACATAGTTATTCTTATTTATGCACATTTTTAACACTTCTCATATACAATTGGATGTTCTGAGTAAGGAAATCTATGTTGATTTCAAAGTATGTACACCTAAAGTCGTCTATTGGCCAACATTTGATGACTTCATCAGTTTGACTCCACGTGTAAAACTATGCAAAAATTTGTGTTGTTTTTATACTATGCTTACAGTAATATCTTAAAGACGCAAGCATTTTAGAGCACGTAAATGAGTATAATTTAAGCATTGATCTGGCGAAATACAAAAATAAATCTGCTTTATGTCTGTACTAAACTGCAACTTCAAACTCGATTTTCTCCGCAGTGGTTACTTTTTTAAAAATTTAAGCTTAACAAGGCTTTTATACTTTCAACAGTTTTCTGGAATCTGTGAATATATAAAAGGGTTTTAGGACATAGATTGGACTTTGGAAGGCTTGATTTATTACTTTGAGTCATAGTGATGTAACTTATTGATGTCAAATCCTACATTAGGAACGCCCCTGGTGTTTTATGAAGTAATATCTGAGGCAGACACACCGACAGAAACATACACACTACTACAATACTTTGAGTCTTGGTAAATAATTCACATTGGGTGACCCTCCAAATGGCATTTTTATTAACCACAACGCATTCTATAAGGTCTCCAAATTATAGTAAGTATTTGTCAGCGGAAATATACCTAATTTACTATATCCAAATGGCCGCCATTTTTAAAAAACAAAACACCTTCCAAATTGGTTGTTAATAATTCTCGTTCTAGGGGCTTGTGATGGGTTTTTAAAGCAGCTTTAAGCGCCAAATTGCACATCTTAAGATCATTTCCATAATTAATAATTTCCTTGCCTTAATTTTGTATCTTGATTTGCATAAATCCAAAATGACAGGCAAGCATGTCGTTTTTGCCTGTCTCCTTGTTTGAAATAGTACCAACATTGGAGACTTTGGTTGTGAACAGCCATTTTGAATTTCATAGCATAGCTGTAACATAAGACTGCCGGTTGCCTCATACAGTCAATAATAGTATCCGCATTTATGATGGGCACTTCCAATCTGATCAGGATTTCCGCGGGATAGACCCCCCTTTTTCAAAACGCTTGAACCACATGCCCACCCCCCTTTAAATTATGTGCTGAATTGTTTTTTTTTTTTTTTACCCAATGATCCCTATTTTCTTCTTACTTCCTGCTATTCAGCTGTCCCCCTTTTCCTATTTCCTTCCAGCTACCAAAATTGACCCCCTTTTTATTTCAAAAGACATTGTACCCCAAGACCCCCCACTTTTATAGTAATTGTCATGTGGGATTTTTTCTTCAATTCAGGCTCAATCAATTTATCCACTTCTTCCAATTGTCAACCAGCACGATTGACTATACTTGTAAATTCTTACAATACTATAGTAGTTACAGGCTTTTGCTTGATTCAAAGTACCCAGGTGACAAGGTTGTTTTTTGCAGTTTGAAAACTTGTTTTTTTGGGCATTTTTAAATTTTTTACACCATGACCTCTTTTGCCATTTCTACCCAATTACCCTAATATTACAGTTTGTTATCCTGGTTTTCCCTTTTAAAGCTTCATACCAATGACCCTGTGTTGTTCAGTTTGTTACGGAATGCCCCCCCCTTTTCTGTAAAGGCCCCCACTTTTCACAATGCGAGGCACATACCCTTCACTCTAAATAGGGAGTGCCCCAGGGTCGTCCCTCTGGTATAAACCCTCAGTAATGACATTTCATAATCACGGTGAACACGCACGACCAATTCATTGACCGGGCATAATATTGTTAGAGCTGGTCAGGTTCTTCTTGTATTTTGGTGCTGTCACTGGAAAAATGCTTGAAGATTGATATGTACATGAAGCAGTCGCAGACGGAGTAGGGATGTATTAAACCAATTGATAGCTCGTTGATAAATTCTATTCAGAATATAAGATGTTCCCATCCCTAATTCCTGGTACCACTGATGTTACGGGTACCCATCGGAAGACTGATCTATTACCACAATCTGGGAGCGTTTTTTTTACATACATCCACAAACACATTGAGTTTCTCTTACCCTTCAACATTACGATTGTTTGTGATTTGCTAGCTCGATCAAAAGATTTTTGAAAAAACCATACAATTGGATCAAGCCGTTATAGTCATCGAAGGATCTGGCATATCTTCAACTGTTACAATCAGTTGTGTTTGCATCATCATTCATTATCTTAACATAACTGCTCATCTATAAGTACAATAACTGATTTTGATATAGTACGATTTCTGATATGCCCAATCTCCATACGTCATTTATAAGATGAGTTAATGTTGGTATTAACAAAATCAGGTTGTACTATATGAGTGTCCCGAGACTTTTTCAAAATATTCGTCTGAAGTGGTGCAATATCGATTGCAGCTTCTTTCATTATACGAGTTGGCCGGTGTCAGGTCACTGTTGCTTTTTATTTTAAATATATATTACTGGCATGGTAGTGTACTACTGGAGATGTCCTAAAAATTTATGATGAAAGGTAAATTGCAAAAAAAGAATGAGGTATAATATCTTTGACCATTAAAAACGCATATTCTGGCATTTCTATTTCAATCCTTGCTCCCAATTCAGACTGAAGCCGAATAGGACAGTTCTTTCTTAGAAGGCTGTCCTATTTATAGATGGTTAACAAAATATTCATACCAGAAATGAATTTCTGAATGTCAAAGCCATATACCTCATACATTTCATTTGCACTAATGATATCAAGTTTTACATTAAATTTTTAGAGGTATAATATGATAAATAACAAATATTTGGCTATAATGTTTGGTTCTAAAATGTTCCTCAGCATGAGGTCATGGGTATCATCGTGAATTGTAGCAATTGAAAGCGAATATTGACACCATCTTCATTTTAAGCTCAGTAACAAACAAATGTGGCCAGAATGAGTTTTTAATGCTGAAATCTTTCATCTCTTGTCTTTTAATTTAAACCCTTTTATTTCCCTTTTGGATCCACCTCCATTTCCCAGCAACCGCCTACTGTGAACTCTTCTATGGATTTGTCTTATATACGTCTTAGGAAAAGGCCCCCGCATAGGGGGATAAAACCCCACTCAATTTGGGACAACATTGAACTGTTTTTTGCAATATTCTCCTTCTTATTCTCCGTCTTTCTCCTTCTTTAGCGTTTCGCTGTAAATCACTTTCATATCAGGTTGGCAACATCTGCTGATGAACTTAGAACATAAGGCCACTTTAATCGCATGCCAACAATTACTCGGTTTCCAGGAGACGTGGTGTTATTATGTTTTGCCATTGTGGCAGCAGTCTATCAGGAGTGCAATGGTTTTGGGTGTATAATTAATTATAATGGCGTTTTGATATTAGAGTGTATCGGTGCGCAGGGCTACAGAGGCATAGCCAGTGGCGCGTATGTCAAGGGGTATATGTTGATAGAGATTACTTTTTTGCAGGGGAAGTTTCTGAGTTTTGAGTTATGCACAGGAATTTAAAAGAAGCATGATTGAGTTGTGAAATTTTAATAGCAGTGGCGATGAAAACAGTGGCAAAGGACGGGGGCCTGGGGTCTAACCTGTGAGTAAATTTAAAGCACAACTTACAATGTACTGATATTATGACACTTAGGCCATGGTACATAATACAATTTTGGCCATTTATTTAACTTTTCGCGCTCAGCGCTGGGGATAACTAATATTCCCTTCACTAAAATTAAAAACAATGATTATCTAACACGAAAAGCTGTGTCCCACATGAAAAGAGTGCACATATTAGAAAAATGAATAAAATGTCAACTCAATTGATTTTCCAGAAGATCAGTGACAATGGATCTACAAAAACACCTCAACATGCTCCCAACGATAACGAATAAGGGAGCTATGATCTTCAATTAATCGGCAGGGGCACACTTCACATCTTTTACATCTGGTCTATTGTTCATGTGCACCCAGTTGAATAGACTTCGAATGTATGTCCTTGCCGCATGGGCAAGTTCTTTCCTCGTTAGCGATAAAAAGACTTGAGATTCTACTGTGTGTCATTTAACTTTGACCATATGATTAATAATTTTTTTCGAAAAAGAAAATGTAAAGGGACCAAATATGAGAAAAGCCCATGGCAAGGATGACCTAATTTGTGAAAACATAGATCCGCAAAGTATTGTCTTTTAAAACCCTATTCTATTCAAGTTTACCAAGAAAGGCAATGCTATTCAGCGACCTACATTTTAAAAATCATGAGCGAGTTTGAGTATGTGCCCTTTAAGTTAGAACATGATACTAGAGATCATTACAGCGAGTCATATACATGATATAGCTTAAAATCTATTCAACAGGTAGGCAGTAACAATGTACCTGCATAACCCTTTTGAGAAGAGATCTGAAGTGTGTAGTTGATTGTTGAATATCATTAGCTCTATTGTTTGCTTGAGTTTACGTGTACATATTGGTCACGGACATTCTGGGAGTAAATGAGTTTGACTTTTATTCTTTTTTCTAAATAATGTGCACTTTTTTCATTCGTGGCTAGCAGCTTTTACTGGTTTACATAATATTTTAAATTTTTTACGTGAAGGAAGTAAAGTGATCCCCCAGCGCTGGAGCACGAAAACGATCGTTAAATCACGAACGTTTCATGGCCTAACTGCGTAGGCCTATTATTGCATGGCTGTCGCATAATTACAATTTGAGTGGTGTACGAATATGGTGTTATGACTAATGATAGCATGGGTATTGTCATGTTAGCCAATTTAGAATTTTGTACACGACAGTCGTGCATAGCCTTTGCCTAGATAGTTTTCAATCCCATATTTTTCTATATGGAACTGAATCACTGGGCTATCCCTACACGTAGACAGGTCGAAAAAATTATTTTCTAAAATAATCTGGTTTAAAAGCCAATTTTTGAATTTTGTCCTCCAGATCATGTGTATTAAATAAAAAAGCACTTAGTCAAAGAGGGAAAGAAATGCAAAGGTGTGTCATGGCAAAAAAAGCAAATGTTGTCATGCCGTGCGAGGGGACTCCACATGGTGCAAAAATTTTGCAACCTCACAAACAATTGATCTTCAAGATCGTAAAGGCAGAACTATCGTTGACAGAAAAAGGTAAGTTTATCATACTTACCTATCCACTAAACCAAAGAAACTACTGATATTTGAGGTTGGGGGTGAACTCGTCTACCTGGGCCTATGGCCCCTAATTTATTTTGCGTTTTGACATGACATATTTGAAAAAATAAAGAAGCTAAAAAAATTCCCTCAAAATGATAGCACTGTTTAAACAGTGTACCCCCCTCATACAAAACCAAATAAAAGCACAGCTGAAAAAGTTAATCACCTGAAATCGGATGTAAACAAAGTTGAGGGTGTTAAATTCGGAACACAATGTTATTGCATGCCAAGGGTAAGTTTTGCCTCCAAAATCACACATTTTGATTCCAAATGGGGACCAAATCACCTACCATGAGGATACCCAAGACTCTTAGGAAGAACGCGCATTACAAAAATCAGTTAACAGTTGCTATAGGATCAGGGAAATGGAGCGAGTTAGAAGCATGCGGTGCCTTGCCAGTCTTGCGTTGAGATGACCAGTCACATGGACCATGGTGATGGTGTCACCGAGGCCGTATACGCTTATCCTTGTGATTTAATTATGTTTCAAAAGTTCATGCGTGACATGAAACTGCCCTAAGATTTACTGTTTTATGGTTATCACTAAGGAGCATTATTTGCATTGTGATTTAATTGGAACATGTTTTCTTTCTGAAAAACAATTTTAAAGAATTAGCTTACCCGATGCTGGTAAGTACGGCATTGAATAAGTAGCAAAACCTATTCGCCGGGACTAGTCTGGCGAATAATGTTGTGAAACTAGTTACCGGACAAAACTTGGTACATGGACTTAGATTTATTTATCTTTTACTCTAAAATAATATGAAATAATTATTTGACAAAAGACCATTGGGGGTTGGTTGGATTCGAAAAAAAACAAAACCCTATGATACTGCATTATAAATCGAGTGCTCTTATCCACTCCACTAGCGAGGGAGGATTGTGGTGGTGGGAGTGATTTAATGCTAATAAGCTTTTACGGAATAAACCGATATACTATTGTGATATGAGACTATATATATAGAGCCCGCATAAGTTTGTCGGGTAAATAGATTTCAAAACAGTTATGACGGACTAGTCTGGTAATAGTTCACTTCCTTGCAAGTACCAACCACTATGACTTGCACGCATTGAAACTAGTCTTACTACGACTTCAAATGCATTGAAACTAGTCTTTACCACATTTATAGTCTCACATTCTGAGCATCGATTACGCTCGGTGTGACAAAGGAGATACAGAAGCTTGCTGCTTTGCCGATTGGTAGTTATAAACGGTACGAGATGAACAGTTTGGTGTCACGTGTCAGGAACCAGGTCACGTGTCAGGGATCAGTTTCATGTTTGATCTTCGGGGCGACCGATATAGTATAAATCCGACTATGTTAAATCAAGGTCTGTACATGACCCTCCCTGCCCAAAGTGCTTTATTTTTTACAAAAGACACCGTTTATAGATCTAAACAGTACAAATTTTACTTTTCCGTAATTGTTTCAAAAAACCGACGTACGATGACGATTAATCGGTTGTTTTTCCAATGTAGGGCTACGTACGTCATGTTTACCTGAATGGGCCCCCGAAAGCAAAACTAATAAAACAATCAAGTAGCTGTGACGTCATCAAATCTTTATTTGTTTCCCAAAATTGGCTGTATATTCCCATAATAAAATTCCTTTTTAAGATTCAACATCTGTATATTGTTCTTTAATAATTAATATCAATTGTCCCCGCATGATGAATGTGAAAAAGATGGGCCATAAGTCTACAAACTGAAAACATAGCTAGGGGCTAAATACCCTTCACAGTGGACTTAATGAGCAGACGGATCCCGTTTTAGTTTTAGAGGTATTACAGCCACTTGAGCGCGGCTGAGGGGGGGGGTATGCCGTCAGCTTTGTCCCCTGTACCTTGGTTTCACGAGTCTAGCACAAAGATCTAGGATTAAAAATTGACTGTCATTATGACTTCGATGCATATTACAAAACAATAAGCAAGATATTAGTTTCTATTGGTCAAAAACATAAATCTCATCAGCGGTCTTCCTTTTCCTTTTTCCAGCTACATTAGCCTCATTATAACGAACTCTGATATAAAAAAAAAAAATGTTATAAAGGAAAAAGTATTTTTCTTAAACCATCGCATACCGATTCTTTGTATGTTTTGCCAACCCTGATATAACAGAAATTTTGACCTAATTTCACTGTCCCCTGACGTTGTTTTATATGAGTTTCCACTGTATTTAAATTGTCACTTTAATGGCAATTCAGTAAACACAAAGCGTTATTATAGGCTTTAACATTTCTAAATAAAACTTTACTGCTTTTGGGATTCGGACTACATTAGTACAATAACCATTTTTTGATCACACCGCTAACATTAACCAAATATGCCAAACTTTTTTGCGGTTTCTTTCACACTATTTTTAAAAAAGAAAATTCTAAGCTTTAAGATTACCTGGTTTGATATGTTAAGAAAAAGTTTCAACAACCTTCCAAAAATTTAGAAAAAAATTAACGTTATTAAATTCTTAACAGTATAATTAGCATTATTATGACAAATCTGTGTTTTGCTTGCTGGGAAGTTATGGATGATTTAAAACTTAGTATAATAAAAATGGATGGTAACTGGCAGATTTTAAAAGTGCTTTGCTTGTTGGTACTCTCGTGAATATTAGACATGATACAAAACCAAAATGCACAATTGTCTCCCCCCCCCCGGAAGGAAACACAGTAGCTATATACATGTATACGGGCAAAAATAAGAGGCAAAACGATCTATGCTTTCTATTTTTAAATCAAAGGTGTCTGCTACAACCAACTGATCCAAAGTTGTTATAAATATCCTATGGCTTCATTACTCGAAACATGGGTAAAGACACCTGACCTGATGGTGCTTCTACCGCTCTCATGGCGGAAATATTAAAAACAAAAAACAAAACAATAACACAAACAAAACAAACAAAAACCGAATAGATCAAAACCAAAGCCATAGCATACAAAACGTCGTTATTAATGCTTTTTATTTGTGAATTCTTCGTCCATGTGTATAAATACAAGGTTAATTGCCTTGCAGTCTCAATGAAAATATGGCAAATTTGACAAATTGTTTCGTAGCCATATTGGATTTGTGCAAAATATGCAAACGAATTTAACAAGAGTTTTAAAATATTCAAACTATGAGTTGAACAAATCTTGGAACGCGGAACTTAGGCCCAATACTATCCTGACACCTGCATTTTAGGTATATAAAGTATCTCAGAAGCTACTTATAAGTACAATTAATAACCCCAAAATGAACAAAATGATGGTGAAATTGCAGACCATTTTTTTTTAATTTTTGAAATTAAATTAATTTTCCACTAATTGATATTTTCTAACTTTTAGCATGTAATTTTCGCAAATGCAATTGATGGTTTCTATTGTAGGCTCCGTCTTAGATATTATGTGTGAATTGGCCTGTAATTAAAAAAACAGAGGGTGTCCTAATGTAAACATGTGACATCATAAATCACATATTTACATTAAAGCACACATAATGAAGAACTTCTAATCTATGTCCAAAACTTTTTGTGGTCAAAAAATTCCGGAACTAGTGGAAGGATGCAAGCCTTGTGGAGCTCAAAACTGTTGTTTAAAATGTACAATGCGGAAAAATAAGATTGAAGAGTTGAAATTTTGTACAGACATAATGCAGATTTAGATTTTATTTTTTCTTTCGAGATCATGCCAAAATATGTCATATGAAGGTTATTTAAAAAGGCATGGTCTTAACGATATTAATGCAAAGTATAATATAAATAATTTTTTAAAAATCCATAACTTTACATGTGGAGTTCAAATTTGTGAGTCACTCCATTTGGCCCAATAGAAGACTTAGATGTTACATATTTTGAAATCAACATAGAT
>JAMKCH010073373.1:0-13979 GCA_023653785.1 Ophioderma brevispina | reverse complement strand
TTAGGGTATTCCCAGGAAGGACAGTTTATATCATAAATCTCAAGTTTGGACGTAGTAATGGAGCCGCCGCGCGACAGGTCCGTATAGAGCTGGCAAAACGGAACTGAGGAGGAGCATGGCCGACAGGGTGTGACCTGGGGCCCTCGGGAGGGACGGTCCATTCTCTTTTAGGGGGTATTTGTTTTTGGGGAATTTCTCTTATCAAGAAGGGAAATGCAATGGTTTCAAGTCACATTGGTTTGTAAGGAAATCAGCTCAGTGAATGAAAAGTTTTTTTGTTTTTTTTTGTTTTTTTGGATATGATGCTACTGTTTTTCTGTAACCTTCTCTGACCATTATGAATTCAACAAACCTTTACAGCTTTTATTCTGTTAAGGTTGTGAATCATAGTGGTCAGGGAAGGTGGTAGTAAAACCTGGTCATGTACGGAACACCTGAGCTACACTCCCATTTAAGGGCAAATGCCGTGTATCAAATTTGAAATGAATGACTTTTTGTGGATTTAATGGCATAGGACCTTTACATGGTGCTGTTAGAGCCAGAAGTTGATATATCTGAGTACTAGTTTTGTAACAGGTGGGTGGGGATGGGTTCTGACTGGGAAATTTGGCACTCAAGCCACTGAAAGTGTTGAAAAGGAAAGCTAAAAAGGGGAAGCGAAGGAAGTCTGGAAAAAATTGAAATGCTACAGGCCCAAAATGATACACACTGGAAAAATGAGTTTCCTTCGCCACAACACACCGAACCCCCCCAGGAGGGGGGCACGGGCGGGCACTGACACGGGAAAGAGGTTACGGGTATGTGCGGCCTAAGGACTCCATTTTCGAGTCTCTCCAGCCGTTCCAAAGACCCCCAGTTGAAGCATAATTCAAGTTCTTACTGTCCCCTTTTCAGAAAATGTTGGCCTCAGAGCTGGATGGATTCTGCCAAATTCAGCTCCAATCCTGCAAATTCTCAAAATTTCAGTTTAAAGCACCCGACTTCGGAGACAAAATCCGTTCCCAGCCCCCAAGTTCGAAATCAGGGCCGCACATCCATACCTGAAAAGTGAGAGTGCCCCCCCCACGGGACTGCCCATGTTACATGGCTTGTTTTTTGCTGGGAAACTCTGAGAAAATGACTTTGTGATTGCTAAAGCATGGATCTTCTATTCTTTTTAGCCCGTGGGCTGTTCCATTCACAATCCATAATCCCCCTGTGGGATCTTTCACAGGTAGTGGTGCAGATTCGCTTTGAATAGCCCATTGTTATCCTATCCCTGTACCCTCCCATTACTTCTCAAACAATAGATTGCAATGAACAATGGGCACATTTACTGAGTGTCCGAAATGCATGGCTTCATTCATAAGGGTTGTCAGTAATGTACCAACAGCTCTGAGTGTGTAATCATTATTAGGACATTTATAGGCGAAGTCCAGAAAAACTTTTTTGAAAAGCGTTATATCGTGTGATTAAGATAAGTGTGATCTGCTCCTTTCATTTGTAATCAGTTGTTATGAAGACGTTTCAGACCAATGAAAATGCAAATAAATGAAGGTTTTAAGTATATTAACTTTTGATTAGTCGTAAACAAAGTATGTCTGCTGTAACCCCCCCCCCCCCCCCCACTCAGGGCTTCTAACCTTAAATCATCAAGTTTTTGTTACATGTGTTGTTTTTGTGTCGCTGCCCTAAGGAAGGAAGACACATGGGGATCACTTTGTCCACTGTTGTCTGTTGTGTGAAAATGGGTTAACATTTGCCTGTATATCCTCATACTTTGATGGAATTAAACCAAACTTGGTTCACAGGTGGCCAACATAGCATCCCCCATTTGTTGATGATGGTCATAGGTTTACAGTGCCAAGGTCAACGGGCATGTGAGGTCAAGTTGTAAAATTAGGATGACAAATGTAAACATGACTCATTTGAAAAGTTGAAGTTCAATTGGAACCAAAGTTGAATCATAGTGCAAAACATGGGAACCCTCATTTGGTGATGAAGTCAAAGATTACCAATACCGAGTTCAAAGGTCATTTGAGGGTACCCAGTGAAGTTCAAGTGGAACAAAACTTGGGTTTATGGAGTTTACATGCCCAAACCTCATTTGTTTATGAGGTCCAAGGGCACATATCAAGGTCAAAAGGCATGTAGGCCTACATTCATAACCGCGACGGCAGAGGGTGACACAAGCGGTCCGAGGATGCCGATTGTATTTTTTCACATATACAGCCCAATTTTTGGAGTCACTTGATTATAAGTGGAACCAGTATATGTGTTGGTACTGGGTCACTATGTAGCAATGTAATTGAGTGTAGTAATTGCTTCTAGGGTAGAGAACATGAACCAACGTTGTACCTACAAAGTTTCTTCCATATCTTTCTTTTGAATTTTTTTCTGTTGGGTGATGTCACTATCAAATGTAAGCATACAGGATTTCCCATACGTTCCAAATTCAAATAACATCATATAAAGAATGCCCAAAGGGAGCTCACTCTGTAAAGATTGATTTTGCAATCCGTAATCTTTCATAGGTGGTATAGCAACCTGACTTCATTTCCTCTTTATCTGCCATCCGCAAAGCTGCAATATTGGCATCCTTGCCTTGCTTCATGTCTGCTCAGCTCAATGTGGAAAATTTTTCTTTTGTGGCAACTACCAGCAATCAGTGAACCAGGACCCTGTTAACCGTCCAGCTTCATTTTTGGGTGTGTATTCTTGTTTGACAAGATCACCTGCAGCTTCAAAGATACCTCCCCAGCATCCATGGAGGTCTTTCCATGTCTGTGGGTAGATGAAGTTAAAAAACTCCATCAGTTGGTTCTGCTTAATGTCCACCAGGGTGTCTCGCAGATGGATGCGCACACGACGTCCAACGGCCCAGAGAAATTCACTTGTGGGCAGCTGCAATGTGCTGGCCTCTTGTGTGGTTCTTGCGCTACTTGTCGTGGGATCAAGTTGTACGGCCAATGTGGTAATTTTGGCCCAATGTCAAACCTGCAAACATAGTGAAAAGTGTTGTTAATTTAGGCTTAGGAAAAGAAACGTTGAAAGTTTGTCTCAGAGAAAAAAAAGGATAGCTTTGCAACAAAACTTGGTCATCATGTAGATTATCTGTGAACAATCACATTAGAAACAACAAGCGGGACAAATATAACATCCCCTTATTTGTGGGCTCTGTAGTCAAATATGGTAGCCCTTTGTTCTTTTACACCTTGTTAATTAAGACACCTAGATATAGTATTTACATGTCACTACAGTAAAAAACTGCTCAGTTTGGTGGGGCGAGGGAAACAACAATCAGCTCTGTTTTAGAGTGGATTGAGAGTGCCACGTGTATATGTCTTGTGTGGATCAAGATGTATGACAAATTCCCTCTAAATAACTTCATTTTTACACATTGGGTGATTTTTTCCTTAAATTATGTAGTTCAACTTTTATTCTCTCAATTTTGTCGTTTATCCCTCATATATATTTTGCAAAACATGCATTTTTGTTGAATGTGATTTTAATCAAAAGAAAGTATAGGTCTTCAAATATATCATCCATTGTCATTTTAATTGAAACATCATATACTAAAGTCATCGATATACTTTTTTGTTCAATTTAAAATTGTAATATTTATCTCCCATTTAAAAAATGGGTGATGGAAAATGGCAAAATCAATAAAAATGTCATTTTCCCCAAAAGATATCACCGTGTTATGGATAATTTTTTTTTCAAAAATTTAACTCTACAGGTAACTATTTCCCATACAGGCAAATATGATATGTTCTATTACCTCGTCCAACCCAAGTCAAATCAGGGGAGTGTTGGGGGGAATTATAATTAATGCTGATAGGAGGTATGCTTGGCGGCATGAGGTGTTAGAAATGATTCTGCCGATTTCCTGATGGCGGCATTAACAACTTAATAGGCAAACAGTGCTTTGAGGATGTTTACAGTGATAAAGTGCTATTTAAAACTCATGATATCTAATGTTCTGCAGGTGGGTCTGTCTGACCGCGTTTCTCGGAGGAGACCGGGGTTGTACTTTCCTAAACTTGTAGGTTGGTTGACCATGGACCTTCCAAGACGCGTTTGTAGGGGTCATTCAATGTTAAAGGAGGTCAAATGCGGTAAATGTTGGTGTATGGACATGAACTGGAAGGTGGAGTCGATTATTGATACCTTAATTTTAAAGGTCACGACAAGGGCATTGGGTCATTCAAGGGTCAAAGGAGGTTAAAACGGTGGTTTCTTAGCGACCGAGGGGCACACGTTCCTGAAACTTGGTGGATGGGTGCCCTGACTGTCCGAAGACTGAGTTGTATGGTTGTGGATCAAAGGTTCTCAGGGGTCATCAAGGCAACTTGGGGCAAACTGTTGTGTATCCAGATGAAACCGGGGGGGCGGGGGGTGATTGTGGAGGGGGCGACACCACTAATTCATCCACGTGTTATGTAATAAGCACGTCGGCTTAAAAAAGTGCAAGGCTTAGGCAAGATTCTACTGGGTCAGGTTCTTCATAAACGGGATGCTACAAAAATAGCATGATATCCCATGGACGATAGAAATATTGATGTCCCATTGCAGAACATGAGAAACACAAACAGGTTTCATCGCAAACCCAAGGAAACGGCCGCGAATGTGCACGGGTGGTCATTCTAGATATGAGGGATGCGGGGTGGGTTAATTTCAGCTATTGCGTTTTTAATGTGAAAATAGCGTGAAAAGTAGATAATAATTTATATAGTATTTAAAAAAAAAAAAAAAAAATCTTCAGAAAAAAGCGCTTTATTTTGATACCAACCACGATGTCTCAAGTATTGAAGGGAGTTGTTGTTAGTGTAAACGGAACAGTACAAAAATGCGTGTATTCCTATGGGAGAGTCCATTAGTGGTGCGCCCTCCCTTGATGCCCGGAAATTGTTGATGTCAGAACAAGGTCATCAGGGTCATTCAAGGTCAAAAGAAGCCGTGAAACCCGAGGGTCATTCAAGCCAGTGTTTTGTGAAACCAGGGTTATCGCAAATCATGTTCTACTTTACTAAGGTGTCCAAAGCATGCCCCGATATATTCGATTTTGGTACCAGTGGATACTATTATATGGGCTTCCTCTTTCCTTGATATCAAAATGATACCAAGCATGCAGAATATTACAACATCAGAATGTCATACACTTGCATGTTTATTAAGCAAATTACATAGACACACAGTGTTGGGGAAAAGGTAAGATGCAATTTTGTAAAACCATCTTGTGATTGTTCATAGTGCAATCCCCAATAAAAGTATGGGATCAAATAACTATAATTTTTTGTATTACTGGTATCAAGATCGATACTTGACTCAGTCAAGCTAATATGTGATAACGTAGGTCAAGATCACTGTGAGTCACTTTTGTTTATTACTAGGTCAAGAACGATGATTGACCTGGGAATTTTTACTATGTCAAGATCAAATATTTGACCCATGTAAATATTTCTAAGTGGGTAAGCAGTTGTGGGATTGTTCACAAAGTGCCCTAATGACTGGGTATCGTCTGCTGGCTGTGGAAAATGCTCGTAGACAACAATTTTGCATGAATAAGATTGACAAACTCATTATTTTGCTCATTTCTTTAGTGTTTGTATCATTTGGTGTTGTGTAGTGTGTGTTGTTTATCTGCAAGAGGCAAATAGGATTGCTGTGGTTGTCTGTGTGTCTGTGGTAAAAATGTTACCCAAATGTTATCCCGAACGTAATTGCTTGCTGTTTCCACGTACATGCACGCTTTTATGGCACTTGAATGTATTGCTCATGGGAGTGTCCACGATTTAAATGGTAGGACCCACAAGTTGACCCCTAAAGAGTGGGTCAAATGAAATAGAGGTCATGGCCAAAAAGTGGGCAGATACCAAATGCTTGGTGTTTAAACGTTTGTTAGTTTCTTGTGTGCTCAATTTTAATGACACTTGGATACCATGGCCCTTGTTGGGTAGGCACACATTTTGGTGACCTCATGTGAACTTTGTTCTCCAAGTTCCCAACCCCCCCCAAATGACAACACACGGGACAAAACTGGTTGGTGTACTTCCCCATTCCAGAGTTACTGCTATTTTTGCGCCATAGCTCCTGCAAGCTGCAGTAAATTGCTCCGAATAAGCGAGCCCTAGGTCTAGGGCTAGTTAAAATGCGGTAATTCAGACTTCTATTTGATGTGAAATAGACATGATTACCCCAATATTTTCGCATAAAGTAGCACGGATAAAGGACGCAATAGACTGCAGTAAACGATGCAGAAAGAATATTATTAAAGGCAATAACAGCCACATTTTTTAATATTTTTGCACAGTTATGTTGGCAATGTCTCGGAAACTACACTGCGAACGAGAATGCTAAAAAATGCGTATTTCCATAAAATAAGCAATTTTGTAATTAGAAAAAATTTTTTCGAGATCCAGATTGTACTTAACGGCCCAGAGCTGGAAATGACTAAGTAATTACCTCTAATGACCTCTAACTTGACTGCTGAACCAATAAACAACCAATGGATGAGCGTAGACACGTACATGGCCCTATTTCCCGGCTATTTCATATTGGAGGTCATTCCCAGCAAGCCGCTTGACTTATATCGGAGGATCTCCGATTATTAATTATTATAATTACCAACATCCCTTCGTTTGCGACACATAGAAATTTTCGAGCTAACCCATTCACAGGTGTAATTACTAGCCAGTTACAATGCCAACAGTGTAAAATCTCAAAATTTTGAAAAATTGGGGCGCTTTCAAAAAAATGTATGTATTGCTTTTTAAACATGACTTACACTGTTATAAATTTAGGCTAATTTTACTGCGCAGGCTGGATGATCTGGAACTATACCCTAATTTTACATTTTTTAACGCCGTCTAAAATCATACTTCGTTCGTAGTATTTTTCCAGGTTCTTAAAACGTTTTGAAGTAAAGGAGTAGTTGTAGTTTGGTCCCAGTACATCTCGGGTTTTCAAAACGACAAAATGACCATTTGATGCCTAAAGAAAATGCAATAAATCTGTAAATTACACATTTACTAACAGTGAATGTAAATTTACGAGATTTTTAGCAGTGTGGATTGTCGGGAAACTCCAGAAGTGACCCCTCGTCTAAGTGCCGAAATCCCCGGGTTTCCTGCCCCTTTTTCTGATAAAAAAAAATACGGAAATACCGTGTTTGCTAAAGTAAAATAAAACGTATAGGCCTAAAAGTAAGAAAATACGTAACAGAATGTTAGGTAATTTAGACACTTTAGAAAGTGAATAAGTCATTTATGATTTCAATCATCAAATTCTGTCAAAATATATTCCCGACATCGCTTTCCTCCCGATTTCGATGGCGCGCACATTATCTTTATATTTACCATTTTTACTACTCTATATGCTGTAACCCATTGGTGCAAGGCAGGAGCTGCCATAAGGGGATCTGTCTATAAAAGATGATAAACCTGTTTTTTGATTTGCTGTTTGTTTGCCTTTTTAGCTCATTGCTCCACGTGGCTCTAACCAAGAAGTGCTAGGCTTTTTATGGCTGATTGGTGGCAGTTCCTGGGTTGTCAGACGGTGAGCTTCTTTTCAATTTTTTTCCAGGAAAATGTTTATTTTAATGATCTCTATCTCATGGTGCAGTTATGGATTTTTCAGTGACGAGCCTCAAAGTTTACTTTTACTCCCACCCTTTCAGTCATTATTTTAAAAACTTCAAAATGGACTAGGTCCTACTGACAGTGTTCCTTAACCCTAGCACAACAGATCTCACCAAAACTCAGTGTTAATTGAGAAAAATGCACTAAGTCCAGAAAGTAGCGATGACGTCATCAAACCAAGACTCATATGGGCACGAAATCGCTGGCCGGCCAGCGACACCGCCGTAGCGTGCTATCCCGGGTCATGGGGCTGGGGTTCGAATCCCATCCGAATTTGCTACTTTTTCTTGTTCCCCTCTTCCCCACCCTTCAGTTCCCTCCGAGTGGCTAGAAAGCGACGCCAGGGTTAGGGATTTATTTAAGCACTTTTTTCATAAAGGTTTAGGGTTTAAGGGGGACTTTCAATTTATTTTTAAGACAACAAAACCCATGGCGCCAGATGGCGCTCCCCCTGGATCTTCTGAGACCTATATACACATAAATGCTCGCTAAAAATAAGAAAAATCTCCCGAATTCCAAAATCAAATCTCCCTGATTCCAGAACTTTAGGTTGCAGCTCTGCCAAGTGTGCTTTATTAACATTAGGTTTAAAAGCGTTGGTCTACCAAGAATCATTTTCTGGCTAAAGTAAGGATCTCTTTGTTCTAAAATATTTTTCTTGACTCTAAATCATGTATTTCTGTTCTACAAAGAACCCCCAATGTGCTGTACTACATTAAGAGGTTTTAAAGCATACGATTGCTATAAGAAACCCGTTTCTATTAAAGAACCCCTTTTGGCTCTATAAACGAATCTTTGTGGTTCTTTTTCGAACCAATACATTCTGTATCCAAGAAAATGGTTACTCAAAGAACTCTTAATTACAAATCCCTTCCAATGTATAACATAGAGAAAGCTTCGAGAATGAAATTAATTTAGAAACCAAAAAGTGTTAAAACTTTTTCAAAATATGCTAGTAAGTACAAAAACCCAATAAGAATGGTTCTAGACTAAGTTGCTACATACGGGGACACAAAAAACGGTTCTAAAGTTTGCACCTTATTTTACTAAGTGTTGTGTACAAATTATAATGTATGTTAACAGAAACGTACCGTTGAAATTCTTAACAACTGAATAGAAGTAATATCCAAAGGCTCCCTATATAATGCTTAACTCCATCCCATCCACCATGCAACCCGTCAATCAATTCACGTAACTGTATTGGAGGCTTTAATTAATTGTTAACGTAGAATCCTTGAAGGTTTTTTGGTTCGGTCGTAAGCATTTGCAAGTGTATACTCCCAAAGTCCAATATTGTTTGTTGTTACAATGGACTGTAATCTGATAAATTATCCAAGGCAATTTTATCAGTTGGCAACACTGTCTCTTCTGCACTGGATTGGTCACCTGGGCCTCAGCTCTCCGTATATACTTGAAGCCACTGACTCCCGGGCCTTACGGACAATATTGGTAATCCCAAAAGATCCCAGAGCAGGAAGGTTAAGACCCGTTATTTTACAACAAACTGTTCCCATTGAAATGTGGCTGTATTCAAAAGAGACGTACAGAACAGCTAGAATTGCCGGTCCGCGGTTCTCGGCTTTTCGCGCTCACATCAATAACTACTCTGTGGCCGGTCCAGCCATCTTACAACATGACCTTTGCCATTGGCACGATTAACCTTTGACCTCACAAATTAGGGATCCCATGGTTCTACAAAAGCCAATGGTTGACTTGATAGGTAATTATATAAAGCAGTGGTGACTGTCTAACTCCCTTTTGCTGCAACCAAAGGTTTTTAGGGCGCCAAACAATACGGGCGCACCTATTACTTGGCTTTGGGAAACTAGTTCCGGCGGTCCGGTAATACAAGGGGATGCGGCCCGTATCGATTGCGTGCCTTACTTTTTCCTGTGTTTGCGAGCACCGAAGTACCCCGCTACAACAACGTTCAATTTTCACCTCGCTAGGTTCTAATAGGTTCAGAACCCAATTAGATACATATTCAAAACAACCCAAACATAGTCACCAGGAACCCTTGTGCAAAATCTCCATAGAACCCCTTCGTTTTTCCGTAGATAACGTAGTACAATATCATATCTTTCGCAGTCGTGACAAACGTACACAACTTTCCTTTCCGGACCGCCGTAGAACTGTAGCCAAATTGGGGATTTCTACGTTAAATCACGATATATGTTACACTGTAAAAATTAAGTTTTTTTAGAGTTTTGTAACAGTTATTTAACAACAAAATAAAAAATAACCAACTTTTTGGTCAAAAAGTGGGTATTTTCCTGGACCACTGCTCCTATAAATCACTAAAAAGCATTGAAATTCATCAGCGCTGTTTTTTCCTATTTTTTAAATCAGAGGCAATGTGAATTTCTACCGTGAAGAACGCCTTAACGCTTTAAAAAATATGATTCCTCTTGTTTAGATACTAAAATAAACACGTTTTTGTGTTTCATTTTGAACACTAAAAGTGTTAGTTTCTAAATTGCCTTTGCGATTCAGAATTTGAATATAGTGTTTAACTTCTAAACCCCTTGGTGTTTATTCCTTCTTCCTAACGGCTGGCAAATGTAGAGTTTTTAAAAGCGTTAATCGTTTCATGTGTACAAATGTCCATTGCTCTGATTTAAAAATGGGGAAAACGATGCTGAATTTCAAATCTTTTTAGGATTTAAGGAGCCGTTGGTCTACGAAAATCCCCACCTTTTGACCAAAAAGTTAGGTATTTTTCTTTTGTTTGTTTTTTCGTTAAACGCGTCTAGTTTTTAAATACCTGGTTATAAAACCTTAACACTTATTTTTACAGTGTACATAGTGGATGTTCCAAATATGGTGGAACTATAGGAAAGGAGTGGCTCGATATTTACCCCTGACCTAAAAATGAATTTCTTTCGGCATAGATTTAATAAAGAAGAAGTTCTCCATTTTTCCGTGCGAAATTTAAGGATATTTTTTCAAAACACTCTATATGGAAGCCTCCACGTAACACGCCATATTGGGTCATGTAAATTGTGACCTCGAGCGGTATTCCATCACCTTGTGAGCATGAGCAGATTACAAGAGAGAGAAGTTCCTATGTGGTCCAGCGGTCTAAGGCGCTAAGACTCGTGTATTATTTCCCCCGGTTGGTCCTGATTCGAAATCGTCAAGGAAGTGTTGCATTTCTCATTGTTAGGATTTAGTTTTGTTCTTGTTGACTTTTGTTACCAGGAAGATGTGCCGTTGTTTTGCTTTTTTTTCTCCTTTTCCCCCTTTTTTCTTTCTTTAACAACCTACACAGCTCAAATTGAATCACGAAGTTGGGAATAGTAGGCCAAAATGAAAATATATAATGAAACTGACAAATTAGAACGAACAAAAGAAAATAAAATCTTAAAACATATATAATATACAAAATAAATTCAAAGATTAAAATTGAAACAATGATGAAAAAAAGAAAACGCTAATTACAAATAAAAAAGAAAAGACAAATAACAAATAAATTTTAAAAGAAAACAATACTACTAAAAGTAATTAAAATACTAAATAATATAAGCAAATTAAATTAATAAACAAAAGTTATGAACAAAATACAATGGACAAAAGAAAATAAATATACATAATACAAAATAAAATTCAAAAGATTAAACAATGAACAATGAGTGAAAAATAGAAAACGCTAAATGACAATAAAAGAAAAGACGGAAACAAATAGAATTTAAAAGACAAACAATTTAATAAAATTAATTAAAAATACATAAAATTCTATAAGCAGATTAAATACAACAAAATCATTAAGGCCAATGAATTGGATTGTTAGTTTTTGGTTGACTGTTCGAACAAGGAGTCACTATTCATTATCATTATTTTCAAGATTTCATATAATGTATTTTACGTCATTGGTATAAAGATGGTGTCTAAACCTGAATTCATATATCTAACACCCGACTTTATAACAGTTGGATACTTTTCAGTAATATTTCCTTCAAAAAATCAACAATTTTTCAAGAAATATTGTAAGCTTGATCGCAGAGTATGATCAGGGGCATTGGTAGGGATATCTACAATGTCATTATTACCACTAGTAAACCCCCTCAGCCACAAAATATGTTAAAATGATCAGAACTTGACTGCCTTATATTATGAGAAGCTTAAAGTTATGATCTGTATGTAAGATTTCAAAATATGACTTTTAACCAAATAATGAATTTGACAAAAATGAAAATTCGTGGTGGCGGGTTACTGGAAACTAAATATCCAATTCCCTGGCCCTATAAACAAAAGTTTAATAAACAAAAATAAATGGAAAAATAATAACAAAATGCAACTAAAAATACACACAAATACACTTATAAAATTGAAAAGCAAGGAGTTTTGTTCTGGAAAGATGTGGCGTGGTTTAGTCAAAACTTAGTAATAAACAGCAATAATAAATAATGAAACTGAGCATAAATACAACAACGTTAGTAAGTAATTAAAAGTTTAAAAGATTTTGTTATTTTATTAATTATAAGAAATAATAAGAATACGAACAAAAATTAATGAAACCAATACATAAGATTTAAAATGAGCAAATGACAAGTTTAAAACTAAAGTAATACAAATTAATGGAACGAAATAAAACCCGAAATCAATAAAAATGAAAAAAAAATGCAACATACATTAAAAACGAATACGAAAAACATGTTTTTTAAACAATTAAGAAAATAAAAAATGGAATGTGACAAAAAAGCGACCCAAATAAAATAAGATTTACCAAATATAATTAAAAAAAGTGGAGAAAATGATCAAAACAAAATATCCACTCAATTTTATAAAAATAATTAACATATATCTTTTTTTGTTAAGTTATATTTTTTTTTTTTTTCATTTTTTTTAATTTGGTGAAAATGAGAAACTGAATTGGATGGGTTTGTTGGTGGAAGGTGATTGGCAAACACCCTTGTTGTCTATTAGGGGTTGTTTTATTGGGGCCAACAAAAGTGCCATCTGAATTTTACCCCCAGCCCAAAAATATGGATACACCCCTGACATAAAACAACCTACCTTTTTAAAAAAATAAAATTCAATCAATTAACCCCCCTTTACTGTACATACCCCCTAAAGATTTTCCCACTAAAAAGAGTTAAACACCTGCTAAACGAAGACTGTATTGTTAATTAGCCTTGTGGCTTTTCACGTGATAGTTGCAGTGAGCACAGTGAGTGTAGTGAGCTCTGTGTTAAACCACTCATCACTTCACAATTTGCAGCAGCTGTTTTGGTCCGCCAAGTATTGCCTGATTTAAAGCTCAAATTCATTGCAACAAATACACGCAGTTAAAAACTCTTTTGGATGAATTGGTAATTGTTATTAACTTTGCTTTACTATAAAAAGCAGTGTCATTACGCTGTAAGTCTGTCCATTATCTCATATTCAAGATTATTGATATAAATGAGTGTTGTGCACCTAGTGTATTGGCATTGTATTTCTAAAGAAGCTTAAGTAGTAATCTGAACAATCTGATCCTGTATTCCGTTAACAAGGTCACGGCCAATTATATGCCACTATGCAGGGATTTACTTAGTTGTTTATTTAATTTCTTTTATAGTTGTAAAAGAGTTACTTATGTTTACCTGGATCATGCTCAGACTCGCTATTCTTGGAAGCCGATATCAGTTTGCTATACAATTGTTAGTTTGTATAGCTATTTTCGAACAAATACATTCAGACAGCAAAGCTAAATTCTTTGCTATCATTATTCTTATCTTGAATACTGTTCAGACTGCATATATGCAGCTTCATTGCTAATTCCTGAAATAGATGTAATTTGTGATTACCTATATTTTTAAAACACATTCCACAAAAGCTAAAAGACCATGTACCATTGGTGGGAAATAATATAACAAATGTCACAAATTTGGCTGAATTTGAATAAAAATGTTTGAATTTGATAAAACTAAACAGTAATTTGAAATTAGGAATAAAAATCCTGAATCTTGGTGATAGCATGTGTGATACTTGAGATCTTGGCAATTCAATGTATCATTCACATTGCAAGTCTTCCGAATTTGGAAACTCCGTATTTCAAAAGTTTCAGAGGGTATGTACAGGGGGGTTAGAAAATCGCTGATTTCGTAAAATTTGATTTTTTCTAGTTTAATTAGGATGTCCTCATATTTTGAGCTTGGGGTTTCAATTTTTTTTTGAATTCTCACACCCCCTAGTATATCTGGAACTCTGGCGTTGTTCCGCACAAAACCAAACAACCCTAACCTTGGTCCCCCGCCGCCACCACGTAAGCCGAGAACCGCGAAATTCTAGTTGTTTTGGGGCATCGTATGCCCATTAGGCCGTAAAATTAACCCTCCCTTTTTAACATTTTTATGCAAATTAGGCTTTTCTAATTAT